>JAOTRH010475344.1:0-26216 GCA_034768845.1 Heliamphora exappendiculata | reverse complement strand
AGAGAGAGAGAGAGAGAGTATGTTTTGGTTTTTCAGGAAGAGTTTGACTTGTTTTGAAGAAAGTTTTACTTGCCTTATTTATGAATCCCCTTGATGCAGAATATGAAGGGCATAAAGGATCAACTTTTGAATTTGTTAATTATCGTATTTTTATTTTTCCTCCTTTTAGTTTAAGATTCTAATTATTTCGATTATCTTTTAATTAGGAATTTATTTTATTTTTATTTCATTTAGGATTCTATTTTCTTTTTGAAATTAAGGTTTTAGGCTTATAAATGAGAGGTTTCTTAATGTATTATTCAGAGTTCATTAATGAAAAGTTGAGTTTAAGGCTTTAACCTTGTTTTAGGGTTTTGATCATTTTGCGTTACCCTTCTTTATCTCTTGCCCCTCTATATTCTGCATCATTTGATATTGGAGCTTAGGCTTGAGATTCCATTTTTCTCTCTTGTTCACTGGTTTTCTTCAAAACCCCAACCACATCACCATCGTGAACTGCATTCCCTCGTCTTTTGAAACATTATCATCATCTCCATTTATCACTGCATGTTGGCATTCATCATTTCAACCACCCAAAATCATTATATTGAAGCTACGTTCGATCATCCCCAAAACCAGCTGCTCTTGGTCGATTGATGTAGCACCACCTTTGTCGTTGCCTCAGATTTGCGTCGAAGCTGCCTTCGATCAGTCTTCATGGATTGCCTAGATTGGTACATCCCAATGGCCTTTGCTCTCTCTCTCTCTCTCTCTCTCTCCCTTTCCCTCCATCGAAACCATAGATCGCAAAAAACCCTGTCAAAACCCTAAGTCACCCACAAAAAACTAATTTTTGTGAGGAAGAAGATATTTGACCTGATCTGGAAAAATCTTCTTTTTAACCCATCCTTTAACCCAGTCCATACCTTGGCCCAAAGGCTTTAAAATTCAGCTCAATATTTGGCCAACTTAACCTGAAGCCCAATCCTCTATATACCCAAGCCATATTTGCATATCTAGACAGCCCAACAAAAAAAGGCTCAATCTCATCCCTTTAGTAAACTCATATCCAGCCCAAATAAAAAATATAAAAATCAACCCAAGCCCTTAGTAGACCACACTTGCCCTATTGCCTCGGTTACATTATTATATACTAGTCTAACCCACAAAGTATCCCACAGTTTAGTGAGCAAAAACAATGGCCCCCTTCCCCACATAATTTTCATTCCTTTTTTCAGTGCACCAATGAAGTTTGTAGAATTGTCATTGAGGGGGGATATCCAATAAATGCTGTATTTGTATTTGGAGTTACAAGGAAAATTTCAACCTGAACCACACTCGCTACCCTATCAATAATTTTGAACCAATACCTCTCATCTTTTAGTCTCCCAAAGGTGTTTGATTCGTCTTCAAATCGGTGACTATTTTGATGAGATTTAGTATGACGTTCTTCCCATGAATATTTCGCATGTGCTACTTGGTCATCAATTGATGGATGATTTAAGTGCCACTTATAACATTGAAGATAAAAGCATTGTATTCAAATGTAATGGAAAAAAGTATTTTGTTGAAATCTTAAAAAAAATAATTGGATGTCAACTCATGGTCTTCCACTTCAATGCCTTCCGCCACATTCTACATCAAGATGTGTGATTTTGGTCAATTTGGAAAATTATATGATCTTAGTTCTCATCTGGTCATTGAAAAGCAAGAAATTTCTAGGCCAAAATGGAGTTCATCAAATGAAGAGTCCTTTGAACATAAGAATGCACTCCACGTGCCAAATCCTATTGATTGTCCGCCAACAGAGGACTTTATCAAGGCATAATAGATTAATTTTTTTAGTGTTGAAGATTTTGATTAGGTGTTCAATCTATGCTTTATGAATCTTATCAATAGCTTCACGACTAAGATTAATTGACACATGAAGAAATTGAAACAGTTGTCATATTCACAATATTTAATTATTTAGTATGGCAAAGTTTAATATTTCAAGAAGAACTCGAGGTCCAGTTCTTAGTGGGGGAGAATGAGACGGAATATGGAGGACATAAAGGATCAACTTTTGAATTTATTAATTATTGTATTTTATTATTTTTATTTTGTTTCCTTTTAGTTTAGGATTCTAAATATTTTGATTATTTTTAATTAGCACTCTATTTTATTTCCACTTAATTTGGAATTTTATTTCCTTTTGAAAATTAGGGTTTTAGACTTATAAATAAGATGTCTTCTTAATGTATTATTAAGAGTTAATTAATAAAAAGTTGAGTTTTAAGTCTTTGGCCTTGTATTATGGTTTTGACCTTTTTGTGCTACGCTTATTCCATCTCTTGTCCCTCCATGTGATGTGCTACATCACCCTCGTTGGAAAGTGAAAAGGGAAAAAACCCTTATCAATGCCCACCAACTTAATATAATTTTGCTTTAGAAAAGCACTATGTTGGGGGTATATGTGGCTCCACTCGAGGACAGTGCAAAGCACCACAATCAGGGCATGGATGTGCAAATTGAGCAGTCGGTTGTAGCCTTGTAGGGCTCTAGAGGCACACTTGCACTTAGCATCATAACGAGAAACGATTAGATCAGTACCCTTGATTTTTATTAATTGTGATTGTCAGTGATGGGTGATTAATATGTCATAAATGCGCCTGCATGGTGGAAAATTGGAAATGACACCTAATCATACATGAGTCATAAACATTTGATCTCATGGTGAATGGGTGTGATATACACTATCAGGTGTTAGTATGCTACATTGTGCAATCATATGGCCAGATTTAAATTCAGGATTGACTTTTAATATTATTGTTTGAGATAGTTTTCTTCCTTCTAACAGGAACAATTTGTCCAAATTGTCACCACTTGGTCTTTAGAAATGGTAGATTTGCAGCCGTTTTGATATATATGACTAGGAAATGAATTGTCACTTATTTTCCTTTGTTTTTTTTTTTGTTTGTTTTCTATTTGATCATCTACTGCAAACCTTCCCCTCCAGAGGCATTCAAAAGCTTTCTATATTGCATATTGTTATTCTCATTTATTTCTCAGGAGTCTAATTTCTATATAAATAGACTTTCTAATTCTAGGCAGACGCACAAAATCTGAATGTTATTCGAGTACAATTATGTTTTTGTAAAACGTAGTCAGATAAAAAATTATTTTTGGGTTTCACTACATTCTGGAGGCAGGTTCGTTGGTAATCCAATGCACCACCAAATTCACATAATTGGTGAGCCTGAATATCATCGCAGTGTAGAATGCGCCTTGAAGCATTTGAACAGTCTTCTTTTTCCTCTATATAATTTCTTTGCTAACAGTAAGTTACATGGTTTGAATTTATTAAGGTGCTCCGAGATACAAAGAAATATTCTTATTGATAGGCAATAAATGTAAAGAGAATATTGTTAAAAAATTAAAATGCTTAATTTACTTTTCAAGATTTTGTATTGGAACTTATTTTGAAAATATAGTAGCAAGTGTATTCCAAGTGTGGAGTTTGATGTGCTATGGCCTTGCTTCTGTTTTCTGGAAAACTTGTTGGTCATTGGTTACTAGATTGCTTTACGATTATATGTCTACTTGTGCTCGGCAAAAGCAAAAAACTATGTTGAAATTCTTTTTCATTCTTTTGTTTTTTTTGTTCGCTGAATTTAGTGTATTGGAATGTCATAGTTCCACTGTTCTAGCATATCTTTAGTAACTCTGGGTTCTCGCTGTTGGTTAAGTTGTTGCATGGAAATGGCATTAAGCAATAATTTCATTGACCTCCTTGTAACCAAAGATTATATATTTGGTTGTATTAAGTAACAATTGGGCTTATAGATATTCAGCCTCTGCTTTTTCTCTAAAGGGAATTGGTATGCAGTGTGTAAAATCCTGTTATGAAAACCTTGCAATACCCAAGAACCTGAATTGTTTGGTCTATCAGGTGTCTCCATTGGAAACTGAATGATGCCCCAGTGGTTTTCTCTTAGGTGTCCATCCATCATGACACATTTGTTGTTTCTGAGAAATGTTTTTACTTTTCTTCTCATGTATAATTAGAAGCAAAAGTGTATTTTGTGTCTTCTACTGCCTAATACTATTAGAAATTTTCATTTTTTTGTTGGTTTTCTATTAATCCTTACATGTTTTATGTAGCAATGAAATATTTAACATTAACTTTTTAAGTATTTGGTAATAAAATTATTCCAATTCTAGTGTAGTTTTATATAGTCCAATACTTTAGAATGAATGTATACTTTAGTGTATGTTTTCATGTTTTATGTACTTTTGACTTTTTTATTTCTGTTTTCCTTAGTTTCTAGAACGCTTCCATTTTCGAGCCGATCAAAATGAAATTTTGATCCTTGTGTATTTCATGTAGGAGAGACCAAGGAGGTAACTCAATATAGGATGTCTAATACTGCCGTCTGACAAAGATGTAAGATGAGGTACTGGCAGACTCAATATAGGTTGTCTATACTGCCGTTTGACAAACATATAAGATGAGGCACTGGAAGACTAGATAGAAAATTAGTATATTACTATGAATCAAATTCAATTTTAAACAATTTTTTTGACTAATATGGAGCAGATCTTCAAATCTCAAGGCCTTGCTCAAGGATGGATAAAAGGTACAACGGAGTGTGGAAGATTAGGCATCCACACTTCATTGGGATCTTCAACATTTATAACAACAATTTTGATTTGTGCAAAATGATTTTTTGATCTTTTTGCGTGGTTAAATATGCACATCTACTTGAAAATAGAGGTTTCCATATAATTTAAATCATTCGAGTATATGTCACAACAAAATTAAAAAACTTCATATTTGGTGGCTCTGTCATTTCAGTGACCAATTAAAGGCTAGGTCTTTCCTCCATGTTGCAGTCATAAGACAACTTTCATTTCTTGTTTATAAATGGTTGATTTTAGTGACTTTTGTGCTCTGTCTTGCAGCTTGGGATAAATGTAAATATATAAGACCTATGCCCATAAGTAGTTCAGTGCAATAGCACAAATCTTTATATCCAATTGCTTGAGGAATATTTATAATATTGATCATTTGTAAAAAAATTCGCTGGTGATTTATTTTACTTTCACCTCATCTGTTTAGTATTTTTGAAGTGATACATGTAAATTTGTAGAGAATTTGTATTCCAAATATACAGTGAAGGGAAGTAAGACGACAATGACAAAGGAATACAAAAGAAAGTCAACTTTCCAAACTTCCAAAATGGAGGATGGCAAGTGGAGACAAAGCTTGCACATTCTATCCGTCCTTTCTTTTCTATGGATTGATTGTTATTGGACTTCATTTTTCCTACAAAAAAAGTATGGGAAGAGCCTGACATTTGTTCTTCTGCAGGATGCATTGTGGGAATCACTATGTGAGCTACACAACTCAAAAGACTTGTTAACTTGTAAGAAGTTGTTTGGGTATTTCCTTCTATTGTTCTACTGGTAATAAAAGAAAGAAAACTATTATTATTGCATAATAATACAAAAAGCCTTGAATAACAATGAAAGAATACATCAAATATGTAGATTATAGAAACCCTAATAATTGTAATAAGACTAACTAGGAAACAAGATCATAATAATGAAAAAATATCTCAATATTCTCATACTCCTTTCAAACTCATGATGCGAGCCCAGAAAGCAGCGAGAGTTTATTCAGCAGGAAACGAAAGCAAGCTGCAGTATGAATCTTGGTGAAGAAATTGGCAAGCTGTAAAGTGGACAAAACAAATGGTAAAGAGGTAGTGCCCAACTGAAGATGGTGAGTGACAAAGTGGCAATTAATCTCAATATGCTTGGTACGCTCATGTAACATAGAATTATGAGCAATCTGGATGGCACTTTTATTGTCACAGTATAAAGAGATAGGAGACGTAGCGAGTACACCTAGATCAGAGAGAAGCCACCGAAGCCAGACAATTTCAGACTGCATGGGCCATTATCCGATATTCTGTCTCGGCAATGGAACGTGCTATCACAGGTTGTTTCTTGTTTCTCCAGGAAATAACAGAATCATCGAGAAAGATACAAAAACTAGTGGTAGACTTTCTATTGGTGACATCACCAGCCCAATCAGCATTTACATATGCCTGAAGAGTCAACGAGGAGGTGGATGATAATAACAAACTTTGAAAGATAGTGTGCTGAACATAGCGAATGATATGGAGTAAAAATGCCCAGTGGGTAGAGCAGGGAGCCGAGACAAACTAACTAACGACATGAACAATATAAGCAATATTAGGGCGTGCCACTGTGAGATAAACCAAGCGCCCAACTAATTCCTGATAAAAAGAAGGGTCCTCAAAGGGCATACCATCAGTGGAAGAAAACTTAGCATGCTGTTCAATGAGAGTGTCCACAGTTTTGCCATTGGTGAGGTGTGCACAATGAACAACTTCATGTGCATACTTAGTTTGAGAGAGGAGATAGCCCTTTGGAAAAGTAGCCACCTCAATACCAATAAATTGAAGAGGATCCAAGTGTTTCATCTCAAACTCCTAAAAGAGAAGTTCCTTAACGGCAGAGATAGTGGCACTATCAGAACCAGTAATGATCATGTCATCCACATATAAGAGTAGGATCACAATACCAGCGGAGGTATGACAGATAAACAGGATCGAATCATGTGTGCTGGGATGAAAACCAACATGGGAAACAGTAGACTGAAAACAATCATACCATGCTTGAGGAGATTGTTTGAGACCATAGAGAGCACAATGAAAGTGACAAATCAAGCCGGGGGGATGAGATAGACCTGGAGGGGGTCGCATATAAATCTCTTCATTGAGATTGCCACTGAGAAATGCATTCTTTACTTCCAACTGAAATAGAGCCAAGTGACGGATTGCAGCGACGGAGATAAGGGTACGAACGATGGTCATTTTAGCTGCAGAAACAAAGGTCTCATAATCCACACCATATTCTTGAGAGATGCCTTTGGCAACTAAATGAACTTTGGAACAATTTAAAGAGCCATCAAAGTGAGTTTTAACTTTGTACACCCACTTACACCCAATGAGATTTTTACCAGTAGACAATGGAATAAGCTCCCAAGTACCAGTTTTTTAAAGAACGGTCAATTCTTTAGACATAATAGCCACCCAATTGGGATCAGTGCATGCTTCCTTATAAGATTGAGGATCAAAATAGGCATGAATAGACGTTAGAAAAGCATGATAGGATGGAGAGAAACAGGTATGTGAAAAACCAAGCCTTATCAGTGGTGTACGGGTGCACAAAGGATAGTGTCGTTTAGGGGGATTGGACGCTAAAGGACTAGTAGGAGTAGGATCAGAGATGATGGGCAACGAGGGAGAAGAGGTAATCATTCAGCGAGAGTAGACTAATAGGAAAGAGGAAGGCAGAGAAGGGCGAGAGGAGGGATGTAGCTGAGTAACATCAAAATTTGATATAAAATTGTTAGAAAGCACATCGAGAGGAAAAGGATCCAGAAAAATCAAATCGTCCTCAGAGATAGGGGCATACTTGGGAGGAAGATTAAAATAGAAGAGACGCTCGAGAAACACAACATGACGTAAGATATATAGACGTTTGGAAACAGTGTCATAACATTGATACTCTTTCTGCTGAAGGCCATACTCTAAGAAGACACAGAGGGCAGAAACTTTAGTCCCCTCACGTTTTGGAAGAAAGATAAAGCAGGCAGAATCAAAAATCCGATGCAAATAATAATTAGGAGGCTGACTGATCAGTTTTTCATAAAGAGAGATACCAGAAAGAAAAGGAGAAAGCATACGATTGAAAAGATACACGGTCTTAAGAATAGCTTCTCCCCAGAAAAGGACGGGGACGGAGGCAAAGAGAAGGAGAGACCGAGTTGTATCAAGATTATGCCAATACTTTCTTTCTGCCCTACCATTTTGGGCCCGGGTGTCAGAACAAGAGGACTGATGAATGGTACCAGAAGAAGCAAGAAAATTAGTAAATTCAGTCAAAAAATTCTCCCCGCCTCAATTTGAATGAAGAATTTTGATAGTAGTAGAAAATTGAATTTGAACCATAGAGTGTAAATTGTGGTATATACGAAATAAATCAGATTTGTGAGACATAAGATATACCCAGCAAAACCGACTATAATTGTCAATGAAGGACCCATAGTAGAGAGAGCCACCCTTGGTGGCAATGGGTGAAGGGCCCTACACATCAGTATGAATCATAGCAAAAGGAGAAGTAGAAATAGAATTGCTTTTAATAAAAGGAATAGTTGACATTTTAATAAGTTTACATCCACTGCATTTAGTAATATCACTGACTGACACTTTGCCTAATCTGCCAGACTAAATCAAAATTTTTAAACGCTCACTAGATAAATGGCTGAAACGGGAATACCAAATGAAAAAAGAAAAAGAATACTAATCTAAAAAAAAAGACGACATGACAACAGAAGAAGTCGTCGAAGGTGTAGACTCTCCAAAATGTATAGGTCACTAGTTCTACACCTGATTCCAATCTACCTTTTGGACGTCCGTTCCTATCAAACACAACCAGTGGAAGAAAAAAAAGCATAAAAACCAGAATCAGAAACCTGACTAATAATGGACAATAGACTAATGAACAACTGCATTATATAAAACACATTAGGAATAGACAACGAAGACGAAGATGATGGAATAACCGAACCAATGGAGATAACTTGCATAGGAGTATCATTTGCAGTGTGAACGGCGGTAATAAGAGAAGAGGGAGAAGCACAATTACTGAGACATGATGAATTAGAAGTGATATGATGGGAAGAGCCAGAGTTAAAGATCCACGTTGAGGATAATATACCTGAGAAGTAAGAATTATGCAAACCTGAATAAGAGGTAGTCATGGAAGCATGTGACGGAATCCCAGAAGAAGCGAGCATGGCCTGATACTAACAACGACTAAGACAGGAGTTGTGGTGCCATGTAATACAGGTGTGACAAGAGTAGCAGGAGAGCGATAAGACAATGCTGAAGTATAAGAGGTGGCTGAAGAGTGGCCCTTATGTACTAACTTAGGACAAGCAGACTTCCAATGGCCCTTCTGGTGACAAAAACTACATTCATCCATAGCAACTCGGGACTTAGGTTTCCCTGCGATCTGAATCAAATAAGGAGAGGGAGGGGCAATAGCGGAGGATGAGAGGTGGCACCAACTGACGAAGATCTGGAAAAGACTGATGGAGAAGATATAGCCATTTGAGCAACCTTAAAACTTGTTTCTTCTGCAATGAGTTTGCGAATAGCTCCATTGACAGAAGGTAATGGAGAGCAATGAAGGAGAGCACCGCGAAGGGACTCAAACTGATCGCGGAGGGCCATCAGAAACTGTATGAGTCTTTGCTTTTCACGATAATGGAGATTATTGGTAATCAATTGCAAGTCAGGGGGTTTTATAAGAGCCAATTGATCCCAGTAAGTTGTCATCTCATTGTAAAATTCTTGGATCGACTTGTCATTTTGTTTGGCGCTTCGAATGGTCATTTCCAACTCATATTGCTTGGAAAAATTAGAACTGAGATACATATTCTGAAGATAGTCCCATACGTGTTTGGTAATCGTATATTTGGAAAAATTCATTCCGATACTTGGTTCCACAAAATTGTGGAACCAGGTGAAGACTTGTGCATTCTTCATATCCCATGTTGCAATAGATGAATCATAATCTTCAGCCTTTGGATATAAAGGTCGAACGGTAAAACCTGTGACATATCCCCATCGCCCTTTTCCTAGTAGAAAGTTCTTCATAACGTTCCCATTGAGGTGAATATTGATAGCTTGTAATTTTTCGTCGGCCATAGCTAAAAAAAGAATGGGGAATAAGAGCTAAACAAAACCAATTTTTGTCTTCAAGCCAAATAACAAGGCCAAACAGAGCCAAAAGAGTCAAATAGAGCCAAATGTCAAGACAAAGAAGGTTCCAACGATGTCAACGGAGGCCGATGATGTACTTCAAAACAAGGGGTTTTTGCGAGGTTGTCGGAGGTCCCTGACGTACTGAAGAAGATCGTCGGAGGTCGGTGAGGCAAAGAGTTGCTGTGGTCGGCACTGTAAGCTGCGGCGGCTAGGGTTTTCAGGGGTTTTGAAAGTCAGCGGCTAGGGTTTTTGGGGTTTCAGAGGTTGTTCAAAGGTCGGCGGCTAGGGTTTTAGGATTTCGAAGTATCCGATGTACTGAAGAAGGTCGTTGGAGGTCGGCGAGGCAGAGGGGTGCAGTGATCGGCGCTATAGGTTGCGGCGGCTAGGGTTTTTGAGGTTTTGAGGGTTTTTGCAAAGAAGAGGAGAAGAAGACGACAACGACGCCCTAGGGAAGGAAGGTTGACGGCGCGGGAGTGAATAGAGGTTGGCAGTGTGCTAGGGTTTGGAATCCTGCTTTGATACCATGTTAACAAAAGGAAGAAAACTATTACTATTGCATAATGATACAAAGAGGCTTGAATAACAATGAAAGAATATATCAAATTTATAGGTTATAAAAACTCAAATAATGGTAATAAGACTAACTAGGAAACAAGATCATAATAATGGAAAAATATCTCAATAATAATAATAATAGTATATTCTGACAATTCTAATATTGAGATAATATCCTAGTAATATATTCTCACACCTACAGGATAAAATTTGATTACTTCATACTTACTAATTAGGGCACATTAAACCCATAGCTGGTTGACTTTTTATTATCTATAGTTGAAGAATTCTTACTTGTATTGTTCATTTGTTCTCATTTCTTTATTTGGATTCAACACACCCCATGTTTTGTATGAAAAGATATGTGATCGATATCTATGTGCCATTAACTTTTTCCTGGAAACATGTACACTCCTAACTTCACAATTTGAAAATAGGTGTTCCACCAACTTAAGTCTTAAATAGAATCTAATTACATACATTTGTTACCGATTCAGTTCCTTCCCAACTCGTCACATTCTCTTAAAAATAAATATTCGAGTTTTGGGATGTGAAATACTTCTAAGATTATTGAGGACATGCGCATACCAAGTAGAATTCATATGATGATGGGATATAAACAAGGTCGTATTGATTCGGGGAATCCTAAAAATGTTGGGTATGGACACAAGATGGAAAAGACAAAATATGGATGTGATTGTTCTATAGTGATCAATTATATCACTGACTATAAAGCTTAACAAGGTGATATGAATTATTTTATTATGTATATTACTACTCACTATATGTTGATACAATTATGTTCCCATCCTCTATTAAAAGGTGCCCATTTTTATGCTCAGCTTCTGAGTGCTATGTTTGTAGTGTCAATTTTTCTTACAAAGGATATCTTGGATACTTTGGACTATGATGGGAAGCATTTGAGATGCAATATTAAAACCTACATATGGATTATGTGCATGTTCACAAGGTATCAATCATGTATCTTGTAGTGTTTGGAAGGTATGGATGGCAGCAACATGTTATACTAATACGGCCCCATCTAGAAGTGTTTGTGCTTCAAAGCATGCCTTACATTCAAGACATGTTCATTTGACAGTATGATTAGGTTTTTTTTTTTTAAATTAGGAAATAGCATATTGCGAAGAAAAATCTAATGCAATTGACAGGAAGAAACATTTGAGTTCCCATATTGATAGATTTATCGAGGATTTCACTAAGGGAAAGATTTGTTGAGTTGAGCTGAGTGTATACGTTATACATATATTTGAGTGATCATACGCTTTGCTAGTTGATATTGTAGTTTAAGCATAGCTGTTGTGACATGGTATGATGGCAAGTGTTACTTACCTCAGTGGTGGGGGTTTGAATTATGAGAATCTGTTTTCACCCCAAAAAAAAAAAAAAAATTGGATGTAAGGTTATAGGTACTACCTCTACCAGTCCCTTGTGCATTGGGGATGACCGACCTATAACTTAGGCATGATGATCCCACGTGTAGGCAAATGCATGTGGTGTCTTGGCCTTGAACCTACACATCAGTGCGCTGCTTGATGTTATAAGAATGAGTTTTAATACATAAAGAGATAAAATGGGCAATACACAAGAGACAAAGGTTTGGCTGAGTTTTGTTGCGCAGAGGTCGTAATCAAATTGTTATTTCTGGCAATTACATGGACCGTTCTCGCACTGCTAATTGGGATGAACAACTAGAACTGGACTATTAATATTCTCCACTTGATCACATCTACCATCAATATCTTCATCATCTTTGTCATGCCCCAGATTTCAAGACCTGAGGACGGAGGTTTAAGAAGGTAAATGATACCATGACTACGTCCAACAAATGAAAATGGACAAGGGTATTCTCCCAAGATGAAAAAAGGATACCCAAAATTGTGTTCCAATATTCGAGTAAGAAAAAACACGGTCTAAAAACCCAAGAAGAAAGGTGAACGCTCGAGTGCAAGGACCAGTCGAGCAGTGGATGTGCTGCAAGGTTCGAAAAAGTTCCAAAATGCACTTCTACGTCAAGCTGACTGCTGAAGTGATGAAATGGCTGCTCGAGCGGGGCCTTGGACCTGATGAAATGCCCACCTCCAACTGACCATACATCAAATGATGTGTTTATGATCAATGTTTCTGACAATCAAATAGGAAACTTCCAATATGAGTTTACAAAAACAAGTAGGCTTCAAGGTCATGCCTCATAAATATTCCACTGATCTATATATAATCGAATCATAACTCAATAGATATCTACTTGAATCAACTTCCATTCATCTATATAAGTTAGGTATTTGATTTCCATTCCTCTAAATAAGTGTTAGTTACATATTCTCAAGCATGATTCTAAAACATGAACCAAAAAACATGATTTTTTTTTATCGTTCTTCTAATGCAATATAAAATAAGTTCCAAATGCAGGTCTTGTGGCCTTGTAACATCACAAATCTCCAAAGACGGTCTTCAGCTCACAAAACTCAAAAAAATCCAAGTCGACGTCTCCTGTTTCCTTGACTTCACATCAATAATTGAAATATTAGGCATGAGCACCACGTCTCAATAGAAATAATTGACTTCAAGTAAATATGCATTTCATGCTGAAGATTAGATGATGCATACCTTATATTATCAAAATCGAGATTTATTACAAGCAATTAATAAAGAACTTTAACTATTTAACATAACTCCCATTTGAGAACCTCTTTCAATGCACCTATTACACGTAACACATGCATCTCAAAACCAAGGCCGAGCCTTAAATTAGTAACACCCAAAATGTTACTCAATAGGATTGTTGGTTTTCTATATGGATTGTGCCAACCTAACATTCTCCAACCATGCCTAGCACTAGTTGGTTGTTCTCCTTTCTCCGATTACTAGTCCAAAGGAAATGGTTGTCTATCCTGTGAGGTTGTACGGTCTCAAACTGAGAAAGCCAAATTCTGGCCAAATGCTGGTTTTAGTACCTCTATCCTAGGGTCACTCCCAAGCAAAACCAAAATATCAAGATCGCACTTTTGATTTGAGAATCATTTGATAATCGCCTTTCAAATTTAATTAAGTTCTTAAACTTGAAAATCAAACAATGTTATCCGAAATGTGTGTAACACCCATATGAACCCCATTTTATCACGAAATGGTTTACACACGCACAACATTGGAAAATTGACACCCAATAATCAACTTGAGTTCATAACACCAAAAATCCCCAATGATATGCAAAACAAAAGGGAAAAAAAATCAATCTAAATGATCAACCCAACTAAACAAAACCTAGATAAACTCAATCTAAATGATATACAAAAAAAAATGCATGATGATTTTACCTTTCATAAATATGCTTGAAGTATGAGAAAACTTTAGATTGAGCCATCAACTTGAATCTTTTACTACAATATCCTCAAGATTTCATCTACGATAAAAATTAATTAGAATGATATTGCCAACACCTTTTACATAAAATGACTAAGATAACCTAGCTAATAAGCATAGGCACGTCTCTTGGCCTCATGTATCATTGTTCGACATGTTTGGGACACAAATATGTTTGGACATGTGTTGAGCATTCTCAAATATGTGCCCGAGCTTTTAAATAATATTCCTTTTGGCCAAAAATGCTCGGACACGCCGAAGACACATTCATGGCAAGTTTTGGGTCATAATGAAATTTTAAAAAGTGGTGCTAGGGTCAAAGGTGTAAGATTAAAAAGTATGACAAATTAAAACCTTTTGTTTAAGGAGATGGACAATCTTTTTTGGGTTTGCATGAATCTTTTGTTTTGGTGGAAAAAGACCATCTTTAGTAGGATTATGAATGATGAAAAGAATGCAAATGCTAATTCAGATGCTTAGTTCTTGAATTTTAAGTTTTATTTAGTAGTATTGTTGATATTGTAGGTAGCATTATTTTAATGTTGTTATTTGTGTTTATTTTTTTATCCCTAATATGATTGGAATAATATTGGTTAAGGATTATAACATGGATATTTATATTTCTTTAAAATTAATTTGATGTGTCCCTGAGGCTTCCGTGTCTTAATCTGTTGAAAAATTACGTATCCGCATCGTGTCGTGTCTATGTCCCGTACTTGCATCCGTGCTTTTTAGCAACCAAGAGGGCACGCAGATATTTTCCCTAACATTAACTCTGGTAGCGCTGAGTCTATGGTATGTGGTCTCTAAAATCGTGCCATCACATTAGCCGCTACTCCCCTTACTTTTAAGTTGGTATGTAGACTATTGATTGATGCTTTCATAATTATGCAAGTGCTACATATCTAAGTAGTTACATTGTAGACCCAATTAACCACATTTCTGCAATTGTTTGAGCAATTATTACTTTCTTGACTGGCATGTCATCTGCTCGCCTAGTTCTTATTTGCCAACACACTTGCAGCCGTAATTCATGCAATAGATGTTTTGGGTTGGTTGGGTGATGCAAAGCTAAGGCAAATGCTTAACAGCTATGTTCATTTTCATGGAAAATGAATGAAGTAGAAAGTACCTCTTTGATTCTTAATATCCATAAAGATAACATAGTTTGACTTTAAACCAACTTCTCCTCTGTTGCTTTTGTGACCCAATATATACACATTTCAGTTGTAGTGAATATTCCCATGTAAATTTTATTTTATAGAGCCATTAATAAGGTTGACCTTTAGCTTAATTTTGCAGTTTCTCATTCCAGAGAGGGTATTGTAAGTAATCATTGCATTCCTAGAGGGTATGACTTCATATCTAATGCAAGTGATGCAGAAATTCTGAGATCTAACCTTGTGGGAAATTTTTCTGCCTGCAAGTCTGAAGTGATGGCATTGTTGAAGAGCAGAGAAGGTAAGCTGGCTGTCTATTCTTTTTTTGTAAACAGTTTCATAGCAGCTCTTGGATTCAATTTTGTAATTCTGTTTGCTAATTGACCCTATTATTTTGATCTGTTTATTTATTACATTATCTTGATCTTGACCTTATTATTTTGATCTATGTATCTACTGTTATTATCTTGATCTACCTTCCCAAATCCCACCACGTGGGACCCTGGTGTACTAGGCTGCCCCTTTATGTTGATCTTTTCTTTCATTTTTTTTTTTGTAATTTTATTTTGGTTAGGGAATGTATTTAGATGCCATTAATTCTTGCTTTCTTCAACATTCATTTGAAATTATTTTCAATGATGGTTTCATCTCGTGTGCAGGTAAATGCTTGCATCCACCTTGTGAAATAGTGTCATCTTCCCTTGTTGAGTTGAAGGGCAAACATGTTTCTCCAGATAAATTCTTCTTTATTTCTGAGGTTTGTTGTCAGTAACCTATACTGTAAAACTTATTTACGAAAACATATACTGTAAGATTACAGCTGGTTTAAGGTGACTCTGTGCTTTGTTATACTATAAAGCTTACATTTCTCTCACTCATGTAAGGTGAAGAGTTTCATATACAAGCTAGGGGGTTTCACACATACAGACATACCATTTTATGATGGCAAGTAAAACTTTTATTTTAGAGACTGACGCACAACTATATCATTATTTATGTCATTTACCATCACTTGGTAAATGACAAAAATTGGGGAGAGTAGAGCTCCACGTGTAGAAGTGGGGTCAAACGACCCCTAATGAAGTTTTGAAAACGAATAGGGTTTTGTGAATTAATTGAAAATCTTACCTTTAATTTTTTTTGTAATTAACCCCCCTTAAATTCTTATCTATTTTGGGGGTCAACTATAATATCAAGAAGTCATGGGAAAGTTTAAAAAGTAAGAAATACAATTGATATGAAGTTAACATTTTGTTTTCCTATAAGCCCTTTTTCTTCAACTTTATGGGAAGTTAGGGAAAAAAAGAGTAAACTATAATTTCTTATATATGATTTTTCTATTTATAATTTTGGTTGTGCATATTATAATTAAAGCTTTAGTAGAAATGAATTGATCACTGATTTAATAATTATTTAATTGCTGGACATTGTTGGTACGATTTTTTTCTAAATTTGACGCTTGGTTTGAGCTTTACATTAGATTATTTTTTGTAATTTAGGTATACTTTTGAGTTACTACACAAGTTGCTATAACTTTTAATAATGTAGTGGTTCTACTTCCTATAAGCATTCAATCTTTGAGTACAACTGACATAAAGATGATTGATTTTGTGATTGTCCCCAATCACAAAACTGGCGAATCAATTCATTTGAAAGAGAAAGTTGGGTCTAGTTGATTCCCGAGTATGCCTCCTGGCCCTTGGAAAGATGGGTGTTAAACAACATTGGAACATAATTTGTAGTTTTCTACGATAGTAGCTGCAATACATATGTATGTGTATGCTAATATATGGTACCTGGACTTATGCATAACCAAATGTGCGTGTGTACATGTCTAGGCATCGGACATTCTTAAACCCTTAATCTTAGGACATAAGAAGATTGTATCCAAAAGATGGATAAGGGTATGTAGGCATGTCATTGAGTATTTAAATTTGTTAATGTGACATATTGAAAGAATGAAAGAGCTTAACCTAAAGGGTTATCTCCTCTAATTATTTATATTAAACCAAATATTATAAAATTACATAAATAACCTCAACACTCTCCCTCAAGCTTGTACATATATATCATGTATCCCAAGCTTGTTACAAATACATTTCACTCTTGAACCATACAAAGACTTGGTGAATAAATACGCTAACTGATTTGCTGACTTCACATAACTTGTATAAATCATATTTTGTAACATCTTTTCTCGAATAAAGTGACAATCGACCTCAATATGTTTTGTTATCTCATGGGATACTGGATTAGATACGATGTGAACTGCTGCTTGATTATCACATAACAAGTTCATGGGATGAGAATGTTGAAATCTAAATTCCTCTAGCATATGTTTCAACCAAATCAACTCACAAGTGGTATGTGTAATAACTCTGTATTCGGACTCAGCACTAGATCGAGTTATTACAGTTTGTTTTTTGCTTTTTCATGAGACCAAATTACCTCCAACAAATACACAATAACCAGTAGTTGACCTTCTATCAGATGGAAATCTAGCCCAATCTGCATCCGTATAACTCTCGATTTTAGTATGGCCATAATTCTAATATAATAAACCACGACTTGGTGCACTTTTAAGATATCTTAGAACACGGACAATGGCAGGCCATTGACAATTCCGTGGAGCATCTAAAAACTGGTTGACAACACTAACTGCAAAAGAAATGTCTGGTCTGGTAACGGTTAAATAATTTAACTTTCCAACCAATCATCGGTATTGTCCTGGATCTATTGACAACTCACCTTGATTTGCAACTAATTTTGTGTTGGAGTTCATAGGCGTGTCAATAGGTTTGGACCATAACATTCCTGTTTCACTTAAGAAATCCAGAACATATTTCCTTTGAGACAAGAAGATGCCCTGGTGTGATCTACTCACTTCAATACCCAAAAATATATTTCAACCTTCTCGTATCTCGAGTATGAAATTGGCTTGTAAAAATGATTTCAATTCGTCAATACCATTATAGTCATCATCATTGATCACAATATCATCCACATACACAATTATTAGTATCTTGCCTGCTCTAGTATATCTATAGAAAACAGAATGATCGACGCCACATCTTTGAAAACCAAAATTAGTCACAGTATCGGTAAACCTACTAAATCATGCACGAGGAGATTGTTTGAGCCCATATAATGACTTCTTCAAATGAAAAACCAAACCTGACTCCCCTTTAGCAACAAAATCAGAAGGTTGCGCCATATAGACTTCCTTCTAGAGATCACCATGTAAGAAGACATTCTTCACATCGAGCTGATATCGCTTTGTGGTCGGTGATGACGGTGGTGGAGGTGGGTGGCGATGATGGCGGTGGATGTGGTCGGCAAAGTTGAAGAAAGAAGGCGGCGGCGATGGATGGATTAGGGTTAGGGTTAGGGTTGACGGCTACTGGGGTGGGTTCTTTTGTTTTTGATTTTTTTTTTGTTTTGAATTTCTCAGGAATTTTAGCTTTGATACCATGCTAATGTAACATATTGAAAGAATAAGAGAACTTAACCTAAAGGGTTAGCTCCTCTAACTATTTATATTAAACCAAATATTATAAAATTACATAAATAACCTTAACAAAATACATTGCACATTGTATAATATCGTGACATAAAATGTTATTATCTAGAAATATAAGTGAAATTAAATGGGATTTAACTAAAGGAAAAAGTAGATCTTATTCATATAAGAGGTTAGAAAACTTTTTTTGCCATCAAATCTGAGCTTTTTTCTTCTTCTTCTTCTTCTTCTTCTTCTTCTTCTTCTTACGTTGAAGTATTTGGGTACCAGAGTTTGACTCATATTCCATACCTTCTTCATCATATCCAATGGGCACAACTGCATTGGGGGCATGGAAGAGTGTGTTCGATATGGTGTAAATATATGTATCAGAGTCTCTTCATGTTTAGTAGGAGTATAGATGTTTGATCCTTAACTTATTACAAAGATTTGAAAATTGATTCTTTTGTAAGGCTTTTGCAATCTCATCTCAAAATGTTATCCAAGCCAAACTAAGTCTTATGTCTCGATAATTGGGCCGATTACATGACCCCATTTACGCCATTCTGCTATGTTCATTATGAACAGTTAGATTCAATAGGCTCATGTTTTTTTATTACTAAAGCATCACATATCATTTTAGGTGAAGCCCTCCTCCTAGTGTTTCAACTATTACGTTGCTAAGTGTCAAAGCCAACTTAGTTTATTTTCTCTTAATTTATCTTCAATAGGTATGGCCACTACTATTTCACGAATCTTTTCATTATTGATTTTAGTTTTTCTAGTTTTATCACACATTCAATGCAACATTCTCATTTTAGTACTAATTTTATTTAAGTGATGCTTCTTAAAAGCGCAACATTCTATCTCAATTAGTATCGGTTGTTTAATAGTTGTTCTATAAAAATTTTATTTAAATTTTGTATGTATCCGTCGGTAACGTAGTATGCCAGAACCACCCATCCACTTCGCCCAATTAGTTTTGATTTTATGAGTTATTTCATTTGCAATTTTTTCATCTTTGATAATAATCAAATCTAGATAACGAAAGTATTTTTTTTTTGGTATCTTGTGCTTTTGAATCTTTACTTATTCAATTTTAGTACTTCTATTACTACTAAATTTATATTCCATATATTTAGTTTTAATCAATCTTATTTTAAACCCTTTTGGTTCTTATGTTTCTCTCTAAACTTCAAATTTAGGGTTAACTTCTTACAGTCTCATCCACTAAGACTGTGAGACTATTATTCGCAAATAAATCATACTATGAGATACCATCCTAAATATGTTTGTCGATTTATACATAGTGAAGAGATCAAAAATCTAGAGTTTGGCTACGTGGCGCCGAACGATCAGTGTGGCCAAACCCATTTCAACCGTATCAATGAAGTCCAGTAAAACCAAAGAGAAAGGGTATGTACGGCCATAAAGGGCGAATAGTATTGACGTGTACTGACATAACTAGAAGTTCATTTATTTTGGCCTTGGAAAAACCATGCTTGAGGTAAGGTTAGCGCATGGGAGGAATACCAACTCTACCATGACTGTCACAAAAGTATGGATGTCCTAGGAATTAGGGGCATAGGGGCTAAAGTAAAGTCTCAGTGCTCCTAAGTCAAGTGTATAGCATGCAAAGGCAAGGAGCGCTGTAAATAGAGCAACAGCCATTAGAGAAAAAAAGTATGCTTTCTTGGCTTGCCCAAACTCCTCTCTCTCTCTCTCTCTCTAGATTCCGAGCTCCCACCTAACTCCAATCGATGACTTGATCATCGGAGTGTTACTCAATCCACCTCGGTCGGGTGGCACTAACGGTTGTTTTTGCTTTTGAGAGCTGACAATTTGATCGACAAAGCACACCGGAATCATGATAGGCAATCCTAGTTTGATCTTTGGATTTAGTTCCTTACATTTGGCACCTTATGTGGAAAAGTCAGACAACTTAGCTTTTGGTGTGAGCAATGTTGGAGATCATGAGAACTCCCACCAGTGAAAAGGGGAAGACGAAGGAACACCTCAACAACCGAGAGATTGTAGCAACAAGCATAATGAGCAGTTCGTTACACCACTGCCATAGGAAGGTGTGAAGATGCCGAAAGAGTCTTGAGCAGGGACATAGAGCAGGACCTTCTAGGCAGATTTGTTCAGAAGGACAAATCCCCTCAGATCAAAGCTTTGAAGGTGAGATGGTGAACAAACTCTCCCCACAATTCAGTGGAAAAGGAGGCAGCAGATAGTAGAGCCCGATGCCGGAACCTTCAAAAGGGTTAAAGAGGGGACTGGTCGAGAAAGTGGTCAATTGGAAAGCTGCTAGTTAGGTTGGTAGTAGACGACTAAGCCAGACTCATGGCTTGTCCAGACACAAGGTAGGAGAACACGAAAAAAATCAGGTAAGGTAGGCAAAGAGTCTCAAAAGAATCATCCGTTCGGCCCGGAGATTTGAGAGCCCTTGTATGATTGAATTGATCTCCCTTTACTCCAAACATAGAGTACATAAAGCTGTCAAAGTTCAACCGTCCTAAGTTCAATCTTTATGAGCCGACCCGTTTGCACACGTCTCATTTAGGTAAATGATGCCCTTGTAGAGCAACAATGATCCCTTGATGTGCAAGATGTCTCCCTCAACCCTTGGAAACACAGGCTCATATGGCTCGATAAGCGCATCAATGATTCATAGCTAGCTGGAACTGTCTGAAGCCTTTACTGCTTGGTTTGTAACAAATAAAAAGGCACAAAAGGTGATGAATGCTCTCCTGGCTTTGAGGGAGGGAAAAAATGAACCTCTCCCGAAATATGTTGGGAGGTATTGGGAAACAGACAACAAAATCGAGAATTGCAGTATGGAATTGGCTATGGTGTCTTTTACGCATGGTCTGTCTCCAACAAGCAAGTTGCGTCGGTCTTTTTGACCAAGAGACCAGCAGCCTTCATGGCCAAACTGACGCAGAGGATCGAGCAATGCATAAGGTTAGAGGAGGACCTCGCCAAGCACACCAGACAACACTAAGTTGTTTTTCCTTTTTCTAGCTCACAATCTATTTGGCAAAGCATGACTGGAATCGTGATAGGTAGTCCTAGTTTGATCTTTGGATTTAGGTCCTTACACATAGCTAAGGCAAAAAATAAGAAGTCAAAGTCGACCCTTGTTTTATTCATACTATAATTTTCACTTATTTTTCATGAGGGTGATCTATGGTCGGTAATCTAAGTTTAGTAATTGTGTCATTATACACGTCTTTTATCATATTAATACACCTATTTGTCACTCTATTTTTCTTTAACACCTGCCATATCATATCTCTAAACACCCCATCATAAGTCTTTTTTATATCTATAAAAACCATATGAAGATCTTTCTTTCTTCTTCTCCTATACTTTTCAATTAATTTCTTTAGTAGGTGATTTCTTACCTAGTTGATCAATTAGGCGTAAATCTCAAAATGTTAACCATTTCACAAATTATTCGAGCTCAACATGCTCAGTGTACTAATGAAACAACATTGCTAGTGATGAAAATAGAAGTTTGACTTTCAAAAAAGTTTTAGGTTTATCATTATAATAATCTCCTTCAACAGTGATCTCACCCATAACATCATGAGCATGCAAGGATCCCAAGGTTTCCAGTGGAGAACTGCATGAGTTAACAATTCTTCGGAATTGAAAGGTATGGGAATGAAGCTGCCATTCCTAAAATCTGCTTTCCACAAAAGTTAAGCTGATATGCACAAACATCACCAACATGGTCCTCATAGTCATCACCAACATGGTCCTCTTATGACTATGAGTCTCTTTGTTGTAACTACCTATGACTAGTTTTACTGTTAACTATTAAAATGCTTATGTTGAATGGATTGTGCAATGGACTCTGTGTAATTTTTGAGTCACCATTAAAAATTTGACATCTTTGTCCTTCTGTGGATTGATCCCATAAACCTTTTCTTTTCTCTGTCTCTCTCCCTCTCCCTCTCCCTCCTGTTATTAGCTTGCTAAATTTTCTTTTTAATCTTGGGCAGTATTTTGGGCTGGTTCCAAAGGCTTCTTTATCTGAATTGGAGGCAGCGGGTCGCCATTACTGTGAAGATGATTGGTATATATTGAAGGAACGATATCACAGCATTGATGATCTGGATTTGTTGAGATATTGTTTTTCTGCTGCATATGTTGTCGCACTGTTGCAAGACAGTTTCAGTATCCCAATGAATGATAAGAGGTAAAGTTCTCTCTTTGCATCCAAGTAGGTGGCTTTGCAATCTTGTTTCGCATCTTATTGTTATGCACTTTTGAACTTTCAAGTGTTAAAATCACTAGTACATTATTGGAACTGAAGGGCGTGGGGAGGGGGGATTTAGGTGAGATCCAATGTAAATCCAATTTTCTATTCACTCGTGGGATCCGGGTGGTTCAAGAACCCGGTGGGGGCTAGGATTTTGGATAGGTTCATGCAAAATTATTGTTTTGTAATTTGCCTTTTGGCATAAGTAATAGTTAAAATCAAGAACAAAATGTACAAATGAGAAATAAACGAGAGAAAGAAAGAATAGGGCTAGGAATTGATTGACGGTTAAATTGAGAGCTGCAAAACTGAGCAACCCTTCTAAACATTTGTATTTATATTAACATAAAAACTAACGAACACATATAACCTAGAACTACTGAAACATAACACTTAAGGGCCCCCCTCAAATTGGTGCATAGATATGCCCCACGTCCAATTTGCATATAATAGAGTGAAAAACTTTTCTACTAAGCCCTCTAGTGAAAACATTAGCTAGCTGATGATATGATTTCAGTAACGGCATGCAAATTAAACCATTGTTCAACTTTTCCTTATTGAAGTTTGTCAATTTCAATATGTTTCGTACTTTCATGCTGAGCTGGATTATAAGTAATGTTAATGGCAGTTTTATTATCACAAATATAATTTCATCAGAGTATCATCATACACTTCCAAGTCTCCCAAAAAAACTTAAATGTTATTAGATAGAGAATAATGGGAAGCCGTATTCAACTGGATAGGCGAGCACACTTATTTATATTAAAACGATGAAACATCATTACAAATATGCAACCACACACAACAACAATAATAATAATAATAATAATAATAATAATAAGAAGAAGAAGCTACTACTAACACCTCTCTCAAGCATATATATCTACTATGCCCAGGTTGTTACATAAATATGAGACACGCGGATCCGGTAACGTCTTGGTAAAATTATCTGCCACTTGTTCGCCAGTAGGAATATAACCAAATTTAACGACGCCTTTTTGATATTCCGCACGGATAAAATGGCAATCAACTTCGATATGCTTCGTTCTCTCATGAAAAACGAGATTCGTGACAATATAAATAGCAGAGGTATTATCAACACAAAGTTTAGCCGATCCTATAAGAGGGAAGTGTAACTCTGTCAAAATCTACTGAAGCCACAATCTCAGCAGTAGCTAGAGCCATATCCCGGTATTCAGCCTCAGCACTAAACCTGGATACCACAGTCTGCTTCTTGCTCTTTCAAGAAATTAAATCTCCATCAACAAAGATAGAGTAACCAGATGTAGATCTCCTATCACAAGTACAACAAACCCAATCAACGTCAGAGTATCATTCCATGCCCATATGACCATAATCAGAAAACCGGATGCCCTTCCCCGAGTTTTTGTGCAAATACCGAAGAATGTGTAACACCGCTTGCCAATGAAGAACACAGGGATCAAACAAAAACTAACTTACTACACTCACTGGATAAACAATATCTGGATGAGTTATTGTAGTAAGATAATTCAATTGACCCACTGTACGGCAATACTGGTCAGGATCAGAAAGAGTCGCTCCTTCCTTCGGTTCTAGTTTGACATTAGTCTCCACAGGTGAGTCTACTCCTTTAACATTCATATAGCTTGCATGCTCCAAAATATCAAGAACATACTTCCGCTGAGAAATGAACACACCTTTCTTATTCCTAGTTACTTCAATGCCTAGGAAATATTGAAGTTCACTAAGATATTTTGTCCGAAACTTCGTGCCTATGAATGATTTAAGCTCAGCAATCTCTCCACTGTCACTACCAGTAATAACAATATCATCCACATAGACAACGAGTAATATGCATCCGGCTGAAGTATGACGAAAGAATACAGTATGATCTTTTGCTGATTGCTAAAGACCAAACTCCTGTACTACGGAGCTGAAACGGCTAAACCAGGCACGGGGAAACTGTTTCAGACCATATAAGGAGCGCTTTAAGCGACATACTATTAGCTTTATTATGTTTATTATTATATAATTATTATCCAGTGTGTGTGGGTGTATAGTGTAATGATGTTGCCTAACTTTATTATAAATAAAGAGTCTCGTCTATCCTTTAGGGTACGGCTTCTTATTATTCCCAGTTTAATAATATGGTATCAGAGCCACCGGACCTCTGGAAACCCTAGTCTCTCTTCTCCAGCCACAACCCCCAAACCCTAACCCTAAACCACCAGCCACCAGCCACAACCACCAAACTAGTACTTGCCGACTACCAAAACCCTAAACCAGTGTCGAAACCCTAGCCACAACCCTAAACCCTAACCCTCAACCACAGCCACCAGCCACAACCACCAAACCAGTACTTGCCGACTACCAAACCCTAAACTAGTGCCAAAACCCTAGCCGCCAAACCCAAATCGTCACCGGAAACCACACACCAGTGGCTGCCAGTCGCCGACAGTCCCAAACTCAAATCGTCAGCCGTCAACGCACCACCCGAGACCCTCGCCGACCACCCAACGACCCTTACCAGACCACCCTAGCCTTTCACCGCTCATCGTCGCACACCCAGCGAGGATCGTCATCCCTCGTCGCCCCTCCAGTGAGGCTCCTAACCTGTCGTAACACCCCAAAACCACCACCTCTAGCGCCGACACCCTCAAAACAGTCCACTGTAGTCACCGACAGCCACTCACGTCACCGAACTCAGTTGTTGCCACCTTACCAGTCGCCGAAAGCTATCAAAAACCCACTAAACAGCCACCGATCGTGCTCCGACAACAGTTTTCGACCGTTTAAAAAGTCACCGAAAACCTAGCCAAGTTGCTGAAAAAATCACCGATCGCTGGAAAAGTCGCGGGATAGTTGCACCGGTCTCAGCAACTCTGTGTTTTCATCTCCTTCACTGTGTCCCTTTCTTTAGCCGTACAATGGCCTGCTTTCCATTCATCGCTAAGTTCTATACCGTTCAGTTTTTGTTGATGCAGTGAGGGTTATTTGGTTGTGGGTTCTTTGATATTTGAACAAGAATGTCATCGGAGGGTGATAGGTCTGCTACTCGGACTTCTGGGACTGCTGAGTCTCTGACGGATACCAGGCGACCTATGAGAACTGAGGTGTTCTCTTCTTCTACTCGGCTTGTTGATGAGAAGCTTGACGGTCCTGCTGCTTATCCCTTGTAGCGGAAGAATGTATTGAAATCCTTGCAAGGCATGGAATTGGATTCCCACCTATTTGACGATACCCTTGATCCGAGTTTTCCTATTTATCGTACCTGGGTATGAGACAATGCTCGTCTCTTCAGTCAACTTATGAACTCCATGGACCGCCGTGTCAAGCTATTGGTTACCAGTACAGATACGGTGAAAGAAATATGGGGGGCTCTGAAGGATATCTATTCCTCCACAAATGACTTATCGCGACTGTATGATGTGATGCGTGGATTCTTCCGCTCACAACAGGCGGGTTGTCCCCTTCAGGAGCACTTTATGAGCTTTAAAGTGCTTGCTGACGAGTTCGATCGACTTCTTCCATTCACCAATTCT
>JAOTRH010475323.1:0-26218 GCA_034768845.1 Heliamphora exappendiculata | reverse complement strand
GGTAGAAGGTTGGTTAACAACTAAGAACTCAGTGTTTACCGTTATGGGTCCTGCCTTCACTGGTACTGTGATCCTTCCAGCTGGCCATACTGGGTCTGTGCCGATACCGATCGGGGGTGTTATGAATTTTTAAGCGTAAATTCTTTTAGCCCTAGTTTCTAGAACAGGCTGTAGTACATGATGTCAACCGAACTTCCTTGGTCTACTAACACCCGCATTACGTTATAATTGGCAATGTGTAGTGTTAGAACCAGGGCATCATTATGGGGTCGGTGTATTCCTTCGGGGTCCTCTTCTGAGAAACTAATTCCCTTGACCTAGCTTTGGCTAGAGTCTCCTCATGTTCTTCGCCGTTTTCTCTCATCCACCTTCATGGAATGTGCCATGGTCCTAACCTGGTGCCGAACAACTGATCGGGTGATTGGCTCAACTGTTCCATGGATCATCTTTACTACGCCAAGGGGAGCATCTCCTTGCTCGAGCCTTTAGTTCTGTTCACGGTTTCTCTCTTCCCGAGCAATCTTTTCGGCATCTATAAATTCCAGCAAGTGCCTAGCTTGAACCAAGTCCTCTAAGTGCCTTTTGAAGGTTTTGCATTCTCTAGTCAGATGGTCATGATCTCGGTAATAGTGGCACTTCCTCTTCTGATCGCGTATGTTTGGATCTCCCATTAACTTCAGAGGCCACTGGAAATAGGGCTTGTCCTTGATCTGGTCCAAGAGCTAGTGCATGGGCTCCTTAAATATTGTTTGTAGGGCCTGGTAAGCCACTGACTCCTTCTTCTCCTAGGACTGCTTCTTGGACTTCTGGTCTTTTATGCTTTTATCCCTCTTCTCAGGCTATTTAATCGAGGCCACACTTTGTTCGGCCTGGCTTATGTCTTCCTCCACCTTTGCATGCTGATCTATCTTCACCAACAGTTCAGACATTGTAGAAACGGCCTTTTTAGTGAGGAATTGTCTCAAACGACTCTGGGGAGGTAATCTGATCTTAAATGATGCCACAAAAAGTTGTTCATTGTAGTCCTCGATCGTGTTGTAAGTCTCCCAGTATTGCCAAGCATACTCCCGAATTATCTCTCCATCATTCTTTCGTAGGGCCAGTAGCGTGTCAAAAATCTTCGACTGCCTACTGTTGGTGATCAACCGAGTAGTAAAAGACTCAGTCAGTTGCTGCCAATTTGCTATGGAACGTGGTTGTAATTTTTGGAACCAACTGAGGGTTGTCTCCCCCAAACTGGATGGGAACATGCGACATAAGAAAGCATCGTTCCCACTTCAGAGCGTCATTGCCTGTCTATACTGGCGAATATAACTCACTGGATCTGTTTTCCCATCGTACATCTCAAATTTGGGTGAAGAGAACTTACGTGGGGGATCTGCATTTTCAATAATCTCGGCCAATGGCGACACCGAGATCTGCTCAAGGACCCTCCTTGCCACGTCCTGGGATGTTCGGCCACTGCCATGCTGCAATCGAGAATTCATTTTTTTTTCCAACTAGAGTCGTAGATCTTGATTTAGATCCAGTTCGGCCCGAGCAACCATTTCATGACGTAGCCGAACTGATTCTGTTTTGACGGTTTTAGAACTTCTTAGGCTTACCCCAGGTTCTTTGTGCCTCCGCCTCTGAGGGTGACTGAGGCAATAGGACGCCGGACTATGCTCAGTCTCCTCTTACTCGGGACTTTCTCTTTGCCTTATGCGTGGTTCTCTTCGACCATCTTGCCCCTGGATCAGTCGCCTGAGTTCATCAATCTCTCTGTCACGCTGCTGCATTCTTTCTTCCAGATTATTGATGATCCTATCTCGTATGGCCAGTCTTTCTTCTAATCTCCCCCTTTCTCTTAAAGATGGGGGAGAAGGTCTCTCTTCTCTGGAACTTGTGGTTGAGTAACGCAACTGCCTCCCATTGTGGGAGGCATCATCCCTACGCCTTCAAACCTTAGAAGGGATTCTGGGGGCCCTTGGCCTATCTGGAATAACTGGTATAGACCTTTGAGAGATATCCTCCCTGGTGCGGTTTTCAGTGAATCCAGTCAGACTCTGGCTCATGATTCTATTGGTTCGAGATCGTCGTTCCTACAGACGGCTCCAAATTATGCGCGTGGCAAACTGGATGCCTGTTCGGCACAATCAGGATCAAGTGATTTGGCCCAATACTGATGACCCCGAACAGGATATGGCCGGACTCCTCGTCGCCAAGCTCACTGGATGCTCCTTGCTCCGCCTCTGAACTCCTGCAACCACCAAGAACACCGTTAGTGCCTTTCGGCTTGGTATGACCGTGAGGCACTCCGACGCTCAAGTTAAATATCTCTCAGGGAGGTTTCTAGTCAAGAGCTTGGGCTAAGAATTGCGTACCTGTGGGTTGAGAGCACCTCCTCTTATTTTCAGAATATTGTTTCCTATCCTTGATATGATTCGGTCAAATCGTATCAAGGATGGAATCTTGCTAAAATATCCTTCTTTCTGTGGCCGACATGGGCTTTCTGGTGCGGGCCACCTCTTGGTGGGGTGAGCCGAACTGGTAGGGCCTAGTTCGGACTTCATTGGATGATGGATCAGCTTGTTTTTTGCTGGCCTCCTTAGCGGGACTTTGGTCCTCATTTATTTGGGCTAGGCTTTAGGCCCATAACTTTTATCATTCCTCATCATTAGTTTTACAGTTAAGTTAATGAAAGGAAACATGGTAGTTTTTCAGTGATGCTGTTACTTTTATCGTGCAATGTGCCCACTAATAACTATTAAAATTGTCCAGTCTTGATCAGAATTATAATCTTGTATTCCTTTGTTGCAGAAAATTTAAACATTGGGGAACATGGGTTTGATGGATGTTTTCAAAATTTTAATTCAGTGGATAAAGGGTATGGCTATTGATGATGGATTCTCGGACCAGATTATCATGTTGCTCACATGCTGAACCTTGCCTGGTTTGAGCTTGGTTATAAGTTTTAGTTACTGATGGCTATTGATGATGGATTCTCGGACCAGATTATCATGTTGCTCACATGATGAACCTTGCCTGGTTTGGGCTTGGTTCTAAGTTTTAGTTACTGATGGTTGCGCAAGTGCTATCAGATATCCTCCCTTTGATAATTTAGATCCTACCGTTATTCTATATATCTCTTTCTACATTTAAATGGCGAGAATGTGTGTGTTGTGTTATGAGTTACCAGTTCTGGATCAAGCTATCCATCTTCTATCAATATGCTAAATTATAGTGGGTAAATACGTTGGTTGTCCAGCATACTCTGTCATTGCTCTATTTAATGTGCTTGAGGCCAATTTAGAACTTTTGTTACTTAAAGCTTAGGCTAAGTTTCATGTTTTGGGTTCAGGGATTGAGTTTAAGGCTGCAACAATTCTGTATTGTCTTTATACAAATTGAACATCTTACTCATGCCAATTATTTATGTAATTATGTTTGACATATATGCCCGTCTGAACATAATTCCTCTTGTCTTCATAGAATTGATTTCTGTTCTTTTTATAGCAAGGGATTGCTATAGGTTGTGTAATATTTTAATTCTGCCATTCCTATTATCAGCCACAAGAGAAAACGCATGAAGCAGGTTAAGAAGTTGACGCAAAGGGGTCTTCTTGATCCTGAAAAGGCTGAATCATTTTCACCTTTTTATTGAAAGTGAGAAAGTTTCTTGTTGCTTGTATAGAGATTCGGATAGAATCCTTGGAAACACATATGGAATGTGCATCTTACAGGTTCTCTCACTTGTAACTATGTATTTGTATATTCACATATGAACTTTACTTATCTTTGGGATGCTATTAATAAGTTGACCATATTATTTTCTTCCAATGGATTTAGGATTTTTAGGCTTTGACACTTAATATCCTTGCAAGAACCATTGAGACGGTGGAAGGTGGTGGTTTGATGGTGTTGCTTCTTCATTCACTTTCGTCACTTACGAGTCTCTGTACTATGGTTATGGTTTGCAACTAATCCTATCCTTGTCACACGAATTAGATATGTATGATCACATGCCTCTCTCTGTTGTTTATCTTGAGGGTTAGCACTATTTGGTCCTTTGGAAATATATCTAAAATTTTATGTTTGGTAATGCAATGCATGTCTTGTGATTGCCCTTTCTTAGATCTCTTAATGTGATAATGGGAAATGGTTTAAGTCTTGAAGATAACATGTAAGAGCTAATTTAACTTATCAAAAAGTGCAAAGGCTGATGTACAATATCACATTCCCTCTTGTCATGCTCCTTAGGATTTGTTTTGCTCCTTGGTTTTCTTTTAGAGAAAAAGCTTAAAGAAAAAAGAGTTAGTTTATTTGGCTTCCTAGCTTTTAAACTAGCTACTTCAGTAGCTTTTGCGGAAGTGTCGTTTGATAAGAACAAGAAGCTTCTTTGCTTTGTTGTTTCAAAATGATAGCCTTATCTTTCATTAATAAGCATCGTAATTGGCTTGTAATATTTAAGAAGGACAAATCTCCGCACCGAAAAAAGTAGGTTTTTGGGCTTTTTTTTATTTCTTTGTCTGGCCAAACTAACTTTTTTTTTTCTTCTTTTAGCCAAGAAGTCAAATGTTGGGCATTTAAGCCATTTACCAAACAAAGCGTAAAGCGAGAATTCCCCTTAACTATTTTGTTAAAACTACTTTTATTGAGGGTCCTAATGTTTACTTGTCCCACATTTATCCCATAGGTCCTCTCATCTAAAATAGTTTTGATGGTGCACGAGAGAGGCTAGACACCATATAACTATAATAGGATGTCCTTTTTCCTTGTAGGAACACCATTTCTCTTGTGTCAATATGACCTCACAAAAAGACTTTCCAAATTTGAATTTGCGTCATTGATCACATAATTGGGGTACACTCAAACAAATTACATCAGTATGGATGATCCATTTTCCCACTATCGTTGCATTGCTCCCATGACCAAATGCAATCAATCCTCCACGTTTCTTTGTGAAGGAGAAATGTAATGAATCCTTGATGAATTTTCATATCACTAACTTTTCCTTGCATAACTGAATCCGTACCTTGAAAACCCTTTACCCATGTTACATACGCTCTTCAGTTTAAGGCGCCGTATTTGTGTTGATACCGATACGGGATCTGTGTCGGACACGTCAACCTTTAGTTAGACATGGTAACCATGTGATACTGTATTTTTTTTTTAAAAGATGCAACTTTGTAAGTAAATTTATAGCAACTATCATACAACATCAATATTCTTTTGAAAAGTTTGATTGCGAAATTCTCTAGCATTATCTCATCATAGAAAAAAATATCTCACACATTGTTCAGAAATTATGCCATGCATATTGTATTCTTAAGCATTATATACAAATTTCTATATGTATGTACATATATGTAAATATAATTATAAATGTATTGCACTACCTGTGTCATATTTCTGTATCCGTATCTAATTTTTAGCTGAGTCCCCATATATAATTAGGAATACTAGTGAGTCCATCAACTAGATACATCTTGAATTTGACAATCGTTCTTGAGTCTGGGTAACATAGTCCAATACGTATATTTTTAGAACCAAGGGTGAGAGCATCCACTATCGAGATTCCCTTCAGGTTCATCTCCAACTTGCAAGGCAGCGAGGATGACTAAGCTCTTATATTCCACTTCTCGTTCTTTATCCAAAGAATTTGAGTTATTATGGAATTTACTCAATGCCTGCCTCATTAAACTTGTGCCATGCTCAAACAAATTGATAATCTATTTGATCATTATTGTGCTCTGCATGACTCATCTTATTCGTTCTACTAATCGTCTAACCCTTACTTGAGTGGTGTCTATCGTTGCCACAATGTTTACAAAACAATATGTTCTTTTCCACTTCAAGAGGTTGCTAATTTTCATAAGTTATTTTACTATTTTAGTAATCAAAACTTTCTCTTTCTTTCAAGCTTTAATTTTCCCATATTTATTTTGACTTTTATTGCCTTGGTACTCAGCTTGAGAATAAGTTTTTCATTTTCAACAAATTTATTTTGTTCATTTAAAAGAGCTACCCATTCATTAGCATTTTGAGGATCATATTTAGATTTACATTTTCTTCTTTTGTTTTTCTCAGTTCTATCTTCAAAAAATAATATATTTTCTTACCTTTATTCAGTCTGAAGTTTTCATAGGCAATATTAATGTCATACTGTCCCAATTGTCATGGAATTTCATGAGAACCACCCTTATCCATAAGAGCTGTGGGTGGCATGAGCTCGTTATTATTACTATTATTTTATTTTTGACTTGGGTGAATAATCGTCCCAACTCTTGGCTACAAAAGCTCTAGATCTGTCCTTTTTCAAAGGAGATGGACACTGTCACTATCTAGAAATGAGCCTCAACCCTCTTTCTTTCTGTTGCTAGCAGAGCTAGACACTTTAAAAATATAAGAATATTTATTTATTAGCGACAATGCGATTCCTGCTGCCATTAAGACTTCGTCAAGTTCTTTTTCATTTGCTTCATTGAAGGTTTTTAAAGCAATACTCTTCTTAGAGATTCTAAACTTCCATTTTTCATTTCAATTGTTTTTTGTTGACCATTTGATGCCACTAGTTCACCCAATCTAAGTGGATCAAGGTTCTTACTTTTCCACCCCTTCAATTGTAGTCCCGTGTATATAAACATTCAGGTAAGAATCTCAGCACCTTTCTTGTCTGTGTGAACTCTTTGATTTGTTTTCCTAACCCCCACACAAAGTTGACGATTGCACTGCCCGGCGTAAACGTTCTTAGGAAATTACAAAATAACCCCAGATTTTGACACTTGTAACAAATTAAAATCCAGGATTTTATTTTTTTTCCCACTTAAACCCAATCTTTCAGTTTAATAACAGTTCTAACCTTCCATTCATCTCTGCCAACATGTCTAATTAAGGAAAATTTATGTTGAACATGTGGCTTTCTCTCCCTTGTGCTTTTAACTTGATGGCAATCCCAACCTCCACCTTAACCATAAAAACCACCCTTTATCAACCCAACCATATATCATTATTGTAGCTACCCACTTCAATCCTATCAAACACTATCACAACAGATTACCCCCTTCCTTGCCTTCTCCTCCATTGCACCCTCCCTCCCCTTCCCCACTTTACCCTCTCCTCCCATTCCTCAGTGCCGCCCGCCATCCTCTTCCCTCTCCTTCCCCATGAAATGAAGAAACTGACTTTCACTAGAAAATTATGAAATATCCCATCGATTTCAGAGATAGAAAGGCTTGACATAAACTTACATCCACACATACACACACATGCGTAGCTTCCACATATAAATATTCCCACAGCACGAATACATATGCATACATGCATAAATATATATAGATATATGGCTTAAGAGGGGGAACAAAGTCTAATATCGTCCCTTCAGTGATACATTTCCCTTCATTTTGTGCCATTAAATCATAAATGTGATGAAGCCATAATCTTTGAATCACCCACAACACCCTCTGAAATTATTTCCTTGACTTGTCCCATTAAAGTTCTTTTTCTAATGAAGTAGTGATGCTGAACAATCAATATATAGTTAGACATTCAATTTACAAAACTATTGACATCCTTCTAATCCCAGCAACAATATAGACAGAAAAAAAACACACAACAAGATAACTATCATGCACATAGCGCATGATTTTCTCAAAGGAACTGACACTTCAAGATTAAAACGGGAGCTGCTTCTCGTTGTCATATTTATATACTCCTTTGGCCTCAGATTTCTCTTCCTGGTGACGAACTCATTGGCGGGAGAAGTAATTAATTTTTTAATGAACTCCAAGATAAGAAGATGGAACTTCTATGTTAATCAATGTATTTAAGAATGACAGGAGACGATTGCATTTGCGAGGAAGTCGGCTAATGGTCGGGGAAGGTGAGGGGAGGGGGTGGTAGAGAAGTGAAGAAAAGTGGATTTGCTAGGAAGAAGAAGGCGAAGAAATTGACCAAATTATTCTAAATATGGAAGATAAATTTCCAAAATACCTTCTTCTTTGATGGTTAATTAATAGATATGGATGGAAGGTTTAGATTGTTATCATGAGGAAAATCCTGGTTTAAATTTGGAAAAATTAGAAGTAGAGGGTTTAATTCATTAAATGGGTCAAACTTGGGGTTGCTTGAATTATAGGCATATGGTCAACCTTGGGGACATATTTATAGACATATAGACACCTCTCAATACTGCGTATGATGATATGAACATAGAGATATAAGATGGACTGCAGCACTAACACCTGATATCAAATACACTAGAAAGAACTACAAGTTTTTTTTTTTCTAAAAAATATTTTGTTAGTGGTTCGACTCTATGCCTACGCTTAATATTGGCATCTTATACCTGATTTCAAATTGACAAATCAAAAATGCGTTTTCACTTGTTAACCGAAAACCTTTAAACCACACGTTTAAGGGTTTTCACTCAGTTCCACCTTACAGCTATTTCGATAAAAACAATAGGATTTCATTGGCACACCCAAAATCACAACCACCAAATCTACAAACTTAACACTTCCCTAGGTTTATAAATTTAGAATCTTAACCCGGTGATAGGATCTAGCCTTTTAGTCCAAGAATGTTTCTAGACGGTTCTAGTGTGCTGTGTGATGGTTATTAGTATATTGCTCTCCTACGGAGATACAGAATAAACCACTACAAAAGTGAAGAACTTCAAAACTTTCTTGGCAAAAGCTCTTGGGAGTCTTGTTGAAGTTGACAAGGCTTACACTCACTCATTAATTGTAGGAATAACTCTCAAGAAGTGTATGCGAGTGTATGTCAAGAGTATGGAAACTCTAAAAGCCTTAGTATTATCAGAAATTCTGATTGGGCATCACTGGCTTTATATTGCCAAGCCCTAGTTTTCTGATATTTCTGCCAGGAGAACATAAAGCTAGAATGGTTGATGATGATGATGATGCCATGGTCTACCACACTTAATGTTGGTAACCTAAGCTTACAATCTATTCTATTTTGGGAATCAACTGGAGTTCATTGCAGTTGACCATAACACGGTTGGCCCAAGCATGGTCGACCACACTCAGAACTGTGTTCAACCATACTAATAATGGGAATAATGATTAGTTCTTGGACCTATGCCATGGTCCACCAGATGAAGCTCCCTCGTTCTTTTCTTCAAATACTTGCCTCGGTAATGGATGATACTGTTGTTAACTTCACATGTGACGAGATTGGTAAAATGTTAAGCTCATCGTCGATGACAAGGCATGCTTTGCATGATGCTAGAGAAAGCAAAAAACGCTCATTGAAACGAGGAACTATCTCAAAATGTGATTCTATTCGAAATCTTTCATGAACATCCTGACAAAAAGAAATTAGTAATAACATATAAAGTTTATATATATATATATACACACGAACATAGATATGGATGAAATTTTTAGAAAAGTTTGAATATAGTAATATATCAGATCTCCGTCATAATGAAGAATGTTGTGGGAGAGCTTCATCTGCAAGAAGAAGCAAAGAACGAGGGAACTCCAGTTGATTGGTTTGAATCACTATAATAGAGCAACCATATTGGTTTGAATCACTTTCTTGTGCTCTCTCTTTACAGATAAGAAGGCACTGGCCATTCTTTCTCATTGAAGCTCCTTAATCATTTGGAAAAGCAAAGCCAGATAAAGGTTTCCAGCACTAATCAAACTCAAAATGGTATGAATTCATTTGTATCTCCTATTTATGGAGGCATTTATAGTTTTCATAAATATTTGATTTATGGCTTACTCATTGCTAAAAGTTCAAATTCTGCCTAGTGCCTAGTAATCCTATTCAGTGCTCTTTTCCCTGAAAGAGCTGTATTTGGATTTATAAAAGAATTTCCAGACTCTTATTCATTTTATTACGTACAGATCATATTTAAATTATTAATATGATTTTGGAAAGCTTTACCTAGTTTCTCCAACATCTCGGCAGCAGATATTGGGATGAACAAAGGAAAAGACATAAAATGGTGAAATTCATTTAGTACCTGTGAATGATGTTAGTCTCCCATAAACTATGACAATCCTCATGTTTGTGATACAATGAATTTCTATAATATGGTGGGTAAAGTTTTCATTTATTTTATTTTTCAATTGTAGGGGTCCAAATTTAGAATTTCTTGGGGCTTAGGTTTCTCTGGACAGGGCGCATAATGATTTTGTTGATGGCAACTTTTCGGCTAATAGAAGTAGAAACAATAGAAGAAATAGACAATTGTCAGCATTGAAAGAATATATAATGGATTGATAAATTTAATCAAGAAATCTTTTTAAATCGTGAACTCACTTATAAAATTTGAATGATTTTGAGTAGTAGAGAAGCCATCCCAAGAAAGTATTCTTACCTGTTGGAATATTCAGGTCACATTGATCCATGTTCACAGAGGCTTCAACTGGATTAGTTATATATATGTATGCATAATAGAACAGTGGAAGGTTTCCTACACACCCATTCAACCGTAATTAGTCTTAAAACAAAACTTAAAACCCTAATTAGTCTTAAAAGACTAAACAACCTTTTAGCTAACAAAACAACCGAAAAATACAACAAATACGTGACTCGAGACAACCCAATAATTTGGCTTTGCTTTCATCTCTAGAACTCCTTCTTCGTCTTCAAAGTCAAGTGTTAAAATATTACTTAAAAATACTTATAAACATTTAATTTGTAGTAAATAAGTTTCGGAAGTCTAGGATATACTTATCAATAAGTTTATGTCATTTGTAGCGCTTGAAAAAAAATCACGAGCGTAGTTACCGTTTTTCATTACAAACTGGCCGATTCTCCTTATACACGTGACCGCGACCGTTATGGCTGATACTGCGATTTAAAACCCTGATTGAAATACAATAAATTTGTTGATTAAAGCTAAACGATTTGATGGATTCATTAGAGATTCTCGCACCCCCGATCCTGAGAAGGATTGGTACTCTTTCAAGTGGCATAAGCATGTGTTTACTTCACCTTAACATTATCTGCGAGCCAATGCTAGAATCAAGACATTGGTTAGATTTTGCTTTTTGATAATAATGTGAAGTTAACATTAGAGCTTTTGTGATGGTCATTCTAGTGGTCTTTTGAATGCATGGCATTCCTATATTTGACCTATGGCAGTTTACAAAGGGTATATCGGACGTATCTAGTCACAACTTTGAAGGATGGAAAATCTCCACTCATGATCTAGATGCATAAGACAGCATCTCTTCTTCGTCATACTTGATATTGAAGTAATGCTTGGCTTGTTCTCATTTTGGCGTTATTCTTACTTCATGATGTTGCCATAGGATGATACCAGCTACATAAAACTGTTCTAGTGCCACAATATTTATCCATATATAGCCGTGGTGATATCCTTCCTGTCAAAGCATATCTTTTACAAATGGGAGGCAGCCAATGCTTTGAAAACTTTTCATTTTTACTTCAGTTCCTATCATTTATAAGCTTCCATGTTTTATCTAATTGGGTACTACTGTGCTTTCAAGTGAACTTATGCTTTTGGTCTCTCTCTCTCTCTCTCTCTCTATGTGTGTGTATATATATATATACATATATTATACAATATATAACTTTTGATGTGATATTTGTGTAGGTATCAAAATTTAACTATTGAAATAAAATAATCTTTGCCTTCTATTTTGTTCTTTTTCCTCCTTCATGTCCCTCTTTGTAAAAAAGTAAATAAAAAAAATATTAATTTTTATTACTTCTCCTTTTACTAATTCAATAAAAAAATAATATAATTTTTATTTTTGTTATTTTTTCTATTTTTTAACATCTATAAATTAAAAAACTAATAAAATTATATTTTTAATTGAATGTCTTAAAGTTGACTAATTAACTAATTATTAAATTATTGATATTACTTTTTGTTTCACTCTTAAATTTCTAGAATTGAATATCTATCTATTATACAATATAGAGTTTTTGATGTGACTTTTATGTAGGTGTAAAAAATTTAACCATTGAAATGAAACAAATAATTTCGTTTTTGCTTTTACTATCTTTTCTTATTTATTACCTTTACAAATTAACAAACTAATAAAATTATATTTTTAATTGAGTGTCTTAAAAATGGTTAATTAATTAATTATTAAATATTGACAAGTTAGCAGACTTAATGTGACTGTTATATGATAATCTAATTGTGGACAGAAAGCTTGAAGTAATCAACGGTTTCGATTGCATTTATATTAGAAAAGTATGCATTATGGGCCAGAGAAAAAAGTAATCTGCGTAGTTGTGTAATCACAACAAAGTATGAATTTTTTTTTTCCAATGGTGGTGTTTGAATGTTCCTCAGTGCTCTTGGTATTTTAATTTGTTGTTTCGCTTAATAATTTTTTTTTCTCTTTATTAATATCGAAGTTGATCGAGATTGGATTATTTCTATTATTTTTTTATATGAATTATTTTTTGAAAAATAAAGTTTGGAATAAAGTATTAAAATACATGAACAATCTTAAGAAGAAATGGTGGGAGTGCCTTTATGCACGGGATATTCCTCGTGAATGTACATATATATAATTTTAAAATTTTCTTCCAAATAGACGTCTAGTGAGACTTTTCCTCGCCCGAGAATCTCCATCTACTTTAAGTGGGTGAGCATCAATCCTCTGCCCTTTTACCAAAACGGTGTACCTTATGCATTTATAATAAGAAAGCGCTATGATGAGTGGAGCGAAGTGAATCAACTGATAGGTAAAGGGACGAGTGGAACGACTTCGATATCCATTCCCTCGTCGAACTCCGTTTAAGCTTTTCAGTCTCGTTATCAGAGCCTCAACCCCTACCATTCTATTTAATAAAAAGAAAGTTGACTACCAATAAATGTTGCTTGCTTCATTTTTGATTATGTAGGATTAATGGGTTGTCACGTTGGCCTACCAAGCTACTCCACTACTGGTATAGAGCCACAAGTTTTTAATTCGCCGCTAGGGAATTTACATGAAAGAGGATTTGTGAATGAGAAATATAAATTTTCTATATTCCTAGAAATCAATGGGAGAATGGCAAATTGCTCAAGTGGGCTGTTGGGAGTTTTGGTACCCTACTGCCAAAGGGGCACCTTGCGAGTCGGGCTTCTAGAGATGGCTCTACCTAGAGCTAGAGTCGAAGTTAGGGTAATGCCTTAGCATTGATCTATGAGGGTTCATCCCCATGTGGACTCTCTATTTGATTTTTCTATTCACCAACATGTCGGATGAGCTATCACTCTTGTATGACAGATCGATGATAGGCTTGCTGTTTTCTCTCAAGAAAGCTCAAGGAGCAATAAGTAACTCAATTCATACACCAGGCCAGTCACGATAATGTGATACATATAGTCCTTTGTATTATCCAGCTTTTGTTTCATTTGTCTCGGTCTTATTTACTCTAAGGATTGCTATTTCTTTAATCTTACTCAACTTCACATGTGGAGACAAATCCTATAAACGAGAGAGTGACGGAGACATAAATGAATATATTGATAGAGACCCATTAGCCTAAACCTATCTTGAAGGGTGAAGCGGTCTTTTTTTATGTCTAATAGTAATGTGAATCTCTCGTAAAGCAGCAATCTAAGTTTTTTTTGAATTGGATATTGGATATGCTAAGTTAGGGGTAGAATATGAGGGAAAAAAGCAAAATGCCTTCATATGAAAATCGAGGAGTTTGTCTGGAACGAACTGCTAGCGTAGCTTAATTTAATTGATCTCACTCTGAACTATAAAAAATTGTGTGAGTGGCTTGCTGGGACTTACCCTTACATCGATGAATAATCGTGAAGTTCGACAATCTTTTGAGGGACGGGATCGAGAGCAAATTGTTTGGTCGTGCAGTGCACTCATTCTCATTATGTGAATGAAATAACACCCAAGCTAGACTCGAGACCAAGACTCCTTACAACTTGCACCAATAGTTGCACTAAGCATATAGAAAAGGACAGAATTGAGGCAGCTAACATATGGAGGAACAATAAAAATAGTTGGCATGCCCACCATAATTAAAATGTGAAGCACCTTTGACCTAACTCTGCAAGGCCCCATCCATTTCCCAACCATTAAGGTCGATAAATTTAAGTCCCAACCATTTCCCAACCTTCTAAAATGTTATTTTAGAAGGTCGATAAATTGAAGTCCCAAAACTTTGAAATGTGAGCATTATATTACATAAAGTGCATTCCTATAGGAGTTACTCTTTGCGGTGGCATTATACCTAAGGGATCGGGTTCTTTTGAGTTCTTGAGCAACCAACTCATGATGTAAGGTCTTTAACATTTTGACTCATTATTTTATAATCTTTTTGTTTGAAACTTTTTTTTGCTCTTGTTTTATGGTCTTTTTTTCTAGTTCCCAAATAAAATGTGCAAATCATAACTTTTCTGAGAAATGTGGTGGACTTCTTCCTCTTCCGTTGAATATGTGTTATCGAGTTGTTACCATGACAATGGCTTCCTTGAACTAAGATATTACATGCTCTTCATTGATTTTGTTAAATTTGATATTTTGTCCCGAAGTTTTCACAAAATACCTTTTCTTATATTTCTTTAATACTAATCATAACTGATACTTAATTGTCAACGAAACAAGTCTTCCTTGAGGGACAAATTTCTCGGGATTCTACGCCAAAAAGTTTGCCTAAGGATTGTCAACCTTCAGGAGATCAACTGCAATGGAAATTTTGTGAAGTGTTTGAAGACAAAGTTTTAACTACTCTGTCAGGTGCCCGTATTGTAAGAATAGCTGTGCACGCATATGCATTCGGGGTATCAATCAAACCTTACACTTTGTACTATTGCAAAATATAATATCTCACAAATCGATTAATGACTTCAATTTTTATGTTTGTAGCATGATATGGGTCGGCTGCTTTGGATCAACTCACAAGGTGTGTGGAGATTTTATGGGATTATTGCCTCGAAATTCATTTGATCATACTTTTTGAAGGTGTATCAACACCATCAAATTTCTAAGGACGGTAGGATAAATGAGTTCTTATCGTTTGTTTAGTTTTCAAACTTCGATATATGTGCAGTCTGTTATCAAAATTGATAGATTTGTGACTGTTCTAAATATAGCAATGCTATGATTTAATTATTGAAGTGGGTAACTTTAGAGAAAAGTACAAAAATAATTCCATAATTTGATCCTTGAAATAAATTAATCTTATATTTTTAATACATTCAAATTAAATTTTTAACATTTAAATTGGTATGAATATAAACAAATCCGTCTATCTTCCGTACTTGTTAATGGAGGGAAATTATAAATGCACGTTGTACACTCTTTGGCTCATTTTGTTTCTGTCTACTCCCCATGCCACCATTGCCACTGCACGTTTGCTTCCCTAGCCCCTAGAACTCGTACTACACCGCTACATCCTTCGCAGGACTACCAACTCCCACACTACCCTGACACCCACAACTTGGATCTCTTTAGGAGAAGGGGAGATGGTGGCAATAGGGAAGAGGAGGTTGTACGGGATGGATAGTGTTTTTTGATAAGCCGATGATGGATAGTGAGGGCCTGAGCGGGCAGATGTCTGGTGGTGGAACACTTTAATAACTCTCTGTCCCCCCTTCTCTCACCCCCCCCCCCCACTCACACTCACACACAAAAAAAGTTGTGTGTGGTTGTTTATGAAGCATGGGGACTTCTAGAGGGGAGTCGTATTACATCAAATACTGATACCTTCCGGATACCCGTAGATATGTATTTGATAATTCCTAATCATATTCATAATTTGGAAATTAATTTTATATTTATATTTTTGATGCACTTTTTCATATACTCTAGGTCTTGTATTAGGATATTTATGAAATGAAATCGTATTATTTTGATATAAACATTTTAGAATTGACATTGGAATGAAACTTTTGTGGCACCTACTGAAAATTTGAAGTAAAGGTCCGCTTACTAATATTTATTTCATATACATTTGTATTTTTTATAGAAAATTACTATAGTTTCACACTGTTTTTGAGATTATTTGTGATACTGATATGATACTAATAATTACAGAAATTTACAAATATATTTTATAAATGTATCCTAGTTATTGAGTTTTTATTCCATATGGTCATAGACATCAAGTACTTTTTCCATATGCCACGTTTCCTTTGTGTTTTTGTGATACTGCATTTTGATATTTAAACCATGATGTTTATTGTCACTTATTTGGTCAGGAAGTTGTAGAATTGTTTAGAGGTTTTGGGTTTGTTACAACAGGGGGATTGGATAATGTATCCAATTGTTTAAAGTTACAACTTAGAGGTTCAATAGCTGTAGGAAATACTGTTATATAAATGGGACATCACCCAATGTAGGTCCTTGTTAGTAAATGCTGTGGCAGGTGTAAATTACTGGTAACAAACATAACGTTATTCATTATTTGCATGAAGTGCTGGTCCCAAACTTGAACCATGTTCACGTGCTTGCCAACTTGAGGTTTTACCATTGCACTAAACAATCCGTATAGGTTATTGGCTATCATTACATCTTCATAAGAAATGCAAAAAATATCTTCCAATTCACTATCAGTGAGTCAATCATATTTATGAATTGTTGCAGAAAAATTCCTAGGCATGTATAAGCCTTTGTGAAGAAAAATTAATCAATGAGGTAACTGAACAATGCACTCTTAATTGAACTGAAACTAGGAACTCACGAAAAGATATAACTTCATGTTTAGGTCGAAGCAACACATTGTGGATTAAAAATATATGTAGTTCCTAGGGAAAGTAAAGAACCGTATTATCAGATGGCTAGTACATCAATACCCAATTCTCCTAGTCAAGTAGATGACTAAAATGTGCAAGTTATTGTGTCAGAAGAGTAATGTGTGTCTGGTTTTGTTGCTTAATTGATAAATAGTTTACAGGACAATGACATAATAGATCAAAAAGTAATAACAAAAAATTGACTAACCATTTGAACAATGTAGGCAATGTTAGGGTTAAAGACCTAGGAATAACTAGATTTTTAACCAAGTGGCAAGAGTAAGTGGCATTGTGAAGTGTCTAAACATTATCTTGACCATGTTTTATTCGGATTTAGTGAAGTGGGAGTAGTATTATTTTATTAAATGAGGTCAAATAAATAAACTGATAGTATTTTTTAGCTGTGAAAGGAGATAGCTGTGTGGATTGTAACTTTAGAAGCGAGCAAAGTAGTTGAGAAATCTAAGAGTTCATATTTAGGCGAAAGCTGTCTAGGATGGGTTTCAGGAAAAGTTTTAGAGGAGGTTAACCAGGTGGAAGTGGTAGTATCCCTCTGAGGGGGTAAATTATCCTCCTTAGGACTTAAGAGCAATTTATCTAGCCTCTTGATTTAATTTTTGTCAGTTCATATCATTACGGGACCCATAGCTAGAAAGTTAGAGAAAATGCAAAGCGTTTTTTTATGGAGAGGAATTAGTGATGGCTTTAGGTACCATTTGGTAGATGGGAGTACATTTTGGTCCCTCAGTGAAGGAAATGGACTTTGGCATTAGGTGGGTTAACCTTTAATGAATTTTTCCTGGGGAAGTGGCTGTTGAGATTTGCTTAAAAAGGGGATCGGTTTTGGAGAAGGGTCATTCAAGGTAAGTATGTATGGATTCTTGAGTGGAGATTGGAGCACTCCTCAAGTGTCTTATGGTAGATGCTTATGAAAAAGGCATTAGTAATGCTTAGGATAAATTTTCTAATCGTATCTATTTTGTGGTTGGAGTGGGGATAGAATTGGTTTTGTTATGAAGTCTGTTGTGGTGATGTGGCTTTTTGCAGGAAATGCTCTACTAATTTTTGCCTTGGCTATAGAGCTTTAGTCACAGATTATGGTCGGAGGGTCTTTGCCTTATTCTTTTTTGGAGATTGGGCTGAGAAGGGGTGTGCAGGATTAGGAGCGAGCTGGATCATCTATTGATCCTTCTATGGGTTCTATATGACCATAGTGCATAGAGAGGAGGGGTGAACTCAGTTAGATGGACATGATATGGCAGTGGGAGACTCAATGTTGAATCTTTCGACAAATGCCTGGTAATTAGTAAATGATACAAAAGGAGAGAGGAAAATGTTATTGTAATTTATCAAAATGTTTAAACACTAAAGTTAAGTTGCATAATAAAAATAGAAAAAACCCTAATTAGTTTTATTGACTAAACTATCCTTCTAACTAATGTTCAAAGAATTAAATGACCAAAAACAACTCTCGCAGTAGGAGGGTGCCCTTTTCTTGGAGAAGGGTATGGAAGGTGAGAATGCCCTATAAGGTTTGTTGTGTATTGAAAGATTTTGACTATACAAGTGTTAACTAATTGGTGTTTTTTGTGTAAAAAGAAAGTAGTCTATTTGTGACATGCCTATTCATTGTGACTTAGCCAGAGAGTTATGGGGTTTTGTTTTGATCATTTTTGGAGTGGATTGAATTCTTGAGAGGTGATAGATGTTTGGTCACATTGGAGGGGCGAGTTTCATTGAGAAGGACATAACTGTATATGGTTGTTATGACTGGAGCAGAATAGAAGATTTTATTATGCGGTTTATTAGCCATATTGTGTCTTTATTTTTTAAAAATTGTCTGTGTTGCTTTTTCCATGTTGGGTCATACCCATGTTCGTGCATGCTTGATTTGATAATTCATTGTCATAACTCATAAGGCTTATATAATTTATAATTTGATAGTATCATATATATTATAAAGTATAACGATGGATAAGTTTTTGCTAAATTATACGTACTTAGATTTATCTCTTCATAGTTATCCTTATTTTAATGTTAAGATTTATAAGTATTGTAGAATCTATGATATCATTATTTATTACTAATGTGCTATGTTATCAAAATCGTACGATTTACAATATGTATCGTACGATTCAGTTCAATACATCTAGCAATTGGTTCGCATCGGTAGGACGAATCTACTAAAGCAAGAATAGTAAAACTCACAATACCTATCATACGATTCGACACAATTCGATTCGATACATCAAGAAAATGATTCAACACCAAGCAAGTCTTAGTTCTTGTTTCTTCTAATTTTAAATTTTACATTGTAGAGACTTGTCTCACACCCACATCACTTTTATAAATCACCAACCTTGGTTATATATTCTAAAAGCCTCTTTACCTATTCTAGTTGGTTTTAGATTCGATGGTTATAAATTTTAACATGGGATTAAAGTTGTCTTGTGTGGCCTCGTGAGCCAAGTTTTGCCTGACGTCTGTTTCATTCATTTCGTTCATATTTCTATCATCTTCACATGCAACTGAGCCGCACGTGCGGGAGAGTATTTGAGATATTTCCACATCACTTCTCTAAGCCATTCAAGTTTAATTTATATAACTTAGAGGCCTCTCTACCCATTGTCAATTAATTTTGAGTTAGATGCGCTCAAACCCAAAAATGTATTTACGAATTGTAATCAATCCTGGAGTAATTGATAATGCACTATAGGATCATGATCATGCTAAGGCTTGAACCCATATCTTGTGCCCGTGATGCAAGGGTCAAACTTATTACACCATATGCTCATCATTCAAAATATGATTTTCATTGATTTATGACTAAACTTTTTATATTTAAAATATGCCTTTAATATCTAACTATTTAGATATATATTTTTGTGTATTTTAGAGATTATAACTAAATATTTACGATTCACGATTCAATTTGATTCGTGATTCAAAAAAAGATAATTTCGATACGTGATTTAATTCTTGATTTAACAACTATGCCAAAGAGATGCTGTTATTAGCAACACTCATTACTTCGTAACTTAGCAAGTAGCACCCATATGAATACTTATAGTGAATCTAATAGCATTGCACAAGTAAATAAATAGTTTTAATTGGATAGGTATAAATTATTAATTAGTCTATTTAAGTTATTTTTTACAACTGAAACAATAGACGTGCAAATAATCATAAAGCCAGGTTTATGAGACTTTGAGATTGATAAAGACCTGCAAATAGAGTAGTATATAGGGAACACCTGTGTGAAAAAAGAATAGAATTGCAGAATTAGGACATCCTTGCCCTTAATAATGTGTCTCTGTGCCCCAAGTGGATGTCCCGACAGTTTGAAATAGCCATTTGAACCCTAGTCTCAACTTCTCATGTGTTTGGATCGAGAAATATCAAACAGCTTCTGCTTGTTGAATAACTAAAAAGGGAAAAAAGAATAAATTTAAAGGGAAGAGATATAGTAACTGGAACTTACAGAAACCAAACTTATTGTTTCAACTTGTCAAATCTTAGTGTAACTTCTTTCTTTTTATTGTATGAAGGTAAAGTAACTTTGGTGGTGTTTGATATAATTGAAAATAAAAGACTGAAAACTGATACTAAAAACTAACTGTCCAATTGTTGAACTAAAACAATCTATGTACAAGAGGCTGAGTATAAATTTTTTTTAGAACTTCCTATCTTTTTATTGTGGTGGGGAGGTGGCAATGGTGGACGTGAAGGGGTGGTAGCGGCACCGACACTAATGAAAATGGAATCATAGTATTATTTATGGTGACAATGGCAATAGTGGTAGAGGAAAAATACTGATAGTAATGGAATCATGCTTAGTGCCCATTGGCAATCACGTTAATCCTTCACACCATCATTGGCGTAACATATCCTGGTGGCATTAATGGCGGTGGTGATATGAATGCTAGAATGATAGTGTTGGCTATTGCATTAGTGGATTCACATGAAAGGGGATTTGTGAATGAAAAATACAAGTTTTTTATATTCTTAGGAATCAATAGGAGGATGGCAAATTGGTCAAGTAAGCTGTTAGGAGTTTTGGTACCCTACTGCCAGAGGGGCACCTCGGGAGTCAAGCTTCTAGAGATGGCTTTACCTAGACCGAGAGTCGAAGCTAGTGTAATGCCTTAGCATTGATGTATGAGGGTTCATCCCCATGTGGACTCTATTTGATTTTTCTATTCACCAGTATGCTAGATGGGCTATCACTCATATATGATAGATCGATGGCATGCTTGCTGTTTGCAAAAATTATACTAAAATACTTAAAATTTTAGTTTTAAGCATATAAAAGGAATATTTTTTGTTCAAACTAAAATTCTTTCATTTTAAAACTTCCAAGTCCTAAAAATTTTGATATAAACCTTTAAATTTAATTTTATTATTATTATTATTATTATTATTATTGAATTATGCTTATTTTAAAATTTTGGTTTAACCTAAAATTCTTTAAAAGAGAAAACTTTCAATTTTAAAAGAATAACATTTTTCTAATAAAAAGTTTCTTTTTATTTTTAATTTCTCAGTCTTTAAACTAAAACTCTTTTTAATTTAACTCCTTTTTATTCCAAATTTCCTGTAAAATTGAACTCTCAATAACAAGTCTAAAAGCTAATAAATTAAAGCAACCAAACAATCCTCAATTCACACACAACAAATAATAAATTAAATACATACACACACACTCGTCACACACATACACAGCAAACACACACATCACACATAGCCAATTCACACACACACACATACACAGCAAACACACACATCACACATAGCCAATTCACACACACAGCAAATAATAAATTAAACACACACACTCGTCGCGCGCGCGCACACACACAGCAAACACACACATACATACACGGCAACACCAAACACATACACAGAGCATCCATTTCTTTATCACAACAAGAACAGAGGCTTATACATGGTGGCGGTCAGTGTTGTAATGTGATGATGGAGGTGCTCAGTGGTGGTGGTGGTATTGTGCGGTGGTGGTGGCGTTAAAAGAGAGAGAGACGGAGGGAGAGAGTGAAGAGAGAGCAGAAACAGAGACAGAGAGAGAGAATGGTTTCAAATAGCGATAGTGGTCGCCGTAAGAAACGGTGACGATAACGCGATTTTAGAGTATAACGGCCGTAGTATAACGATAGCGGTTACCGGAGCCGTGAATTTTTTTTTTATTTTGCACATATCAACGAAAATGATGCATGTTTTTTTTTCTAAAACTATATTTATTAGAGTTTAAAATGCTTTTTGATATATTTTGTTTACTTTTGAAACACGATTTAATATTTTTTCTAAATTTTATATTAATAAGTCTAGTTTTACTGAACAATTTTAATTATTTTTTTAAAGTAATTCGTGAATTTATGTCATTGTGTTATAAATTCATAATATTGAACATAAATGTCATTTAATTTTTTTAAAAGTTATGAATATGTAGTATTAAAGATGCTTTGTATATAATCTAAATAATTATAATTATTATAATGCCATGTCATATATTAAGAAATAATTATCAAATAAATACAAATGTACTAATAGAAATTATATTTAAAAAATATTGCATACCTATTAGCCATTAGCAATTACCATCACTTTCATTCACCACCAAAACGAGTAACGTGGAGCTTGTGGAAGTGGGGCATTTTTAGATTTTAACTGACTTTGATTTTTGTTACTACTTGATTCATTATCCCAACCAGTAAAGAATACATAGGTGAATAAAGACATGTCAGTATTCCGTCTACGTTAATCTATTTGATGTGCCAGTAGAGAATATGGATAAGTAGGTAGGGGTGCATAATCGACAGGCAACATAACGATACCTATAAGAATCAAAGCTATATGATGAAGGATATGATTGAGGTGGCCCTGGATAGAGGTAGCTGTGGTTATCACTACTGTAACTATATGAATGGTCATAAAAATCAAAATTTTCAAAATTATGCACCATATCCACTAGAGGTCTTTAAGGTAAATTTGGGACAGGTTCTCCAACGTGATAATCTCCTCTAACATCAGATAGTCCAAAATTTTTAATAAATGACTCATCTTGGGCTTCAGGTCCTCAACTAGTTCCTACGCTATCACCATTTTCACTACCAGTGTCGTGTCTACCATGACCGTGTCCATCACCATCATCAAATGGATGAGTCTAACCACCACTATCACTACTTCTAGAAGGGGTAGGACTTGAACTCGAGCAGTGAGAAGTACGTCTAGGTTGATTTTGTGATCCTTCTCCCTGTTCATCACCATCATCATTCCCACCATTACTATCATCATCTAAGTCTAGCCAATCAAAATTATCTTGACCATCTAGCACAGGAGCTTTCCTTTCTTCTAACTATAGATCCAATTGGTCATCTTCATCAAATATGTAATCCAAAGTAATTGAATTAAAGCTGTTGTCTATCTCTTTTTGGTTTCTTCTCTTAATGGTTTGCAACTTTAATCTCATGTTATAATTGATGAAAACTAATTTCTGAATCTTCTGATATTTCAATCGGTTCCTTGTCTTTGTGTGGACGAAACTAAAAGTACTCCAATTGTGTTCACAGTTTGACGATGTAGTGGTCTGACATAAAATCTTAACTGTCATTTCTCAAAGTTCTGGAGCACACGTTCCATGAATAATATACCATTCAACTACACAATAGCATAATACACAAAGTCACAAATACATAAATAGAAATATACTAAGAATCTAAGATTCTAAGATTCTAATATATTAGAAAAAATAATTAAATAAATACTAATTCAATATATTATTAAAAAAAATCTGAATTTGTTTGTGATCATACTCTTTGTACTAAAGGAGTTCTAAAAGTTTCCACCTTATCTCGAAATAATATGTGCTGTAATATATGAAATTATAAAATTAATAAATGTAATCTTTTAAATATATATATATATATATATATATACACTTTAAGAAATATAATTCATAATTTTATGATTTGTACTTGATTTATTACTTTCACTTGATTATTAATGTCTGACTCTAATTTAAATTTACTTTTTTCATTCTTTGTAACACTTTCATTTTCGTTTATTTGGATGATGCGACGCCATATTAGAATTGGGGATTTAAAAAATAACTCATCACATTCACAAACAATTTGTTATGAATTAAAATATATAATTTATGATGTGATATTGTGACAAATAAATAAATTATTATAATTTATAACTACAATTTAGTTACTTACCAGCAGCATACAAATCATGATGTAATTGGAAACTCCACCAATGATTAACAATTTTTCAATATTCTACATAATACCGACAATTTTGTTTAATTGCCAATTTGGCTCGATCCATTGCTTTATAAATAAATTTCATTGTCGGTTTCTAATCTCTATCAACCTATCTTAATACTTTTACTAATGGCTCGTGAACTTTGCAAATCTCAGTTGTTTTTTGCCAAAAAAAATTTTAAGAATTAACTTTTTGACATCATATGGAGTCACATTTTTTGCTTGCCCCCATCTTGATTGCTTCCATTTATCACTGCTAAACATTACCCTTAATTGTTTCTTATATCTAATAATGCTCTCAAAGGCAATAAAATTTGTAACAAAGCAAGTAACAACGGGTTGAAGCAATTCTTTACCTTCAGTAAATTTTCTCATCAAACTCAACACCCACATAGCATTATAAATGAATGCGGTGATGGTTCTAGCATCTTTTATGACCTTAACTACACTTTTTTTCTTAACAATATCTTCTAATATTAGGTCGATGCAATGGGCTGAACAAATTGTTCAATACAAATGTTTTCGTTTTTTCATCAACATCTTTCCAGTCACTTTCAAAGCTGCTTCATTATCTTTCACCACTTGTACGATAATTTTCTCACCAATCTTATCAACAACAGTATCCAGCAATGTAAAATAATACTCAGCAGTTCTACTAACAATATTAGAGGTATCAATGAATTTATGAAATATTGTACCTCTATTGCAGTATACCAAAAAATTAATTACATGTTGCCTCGTAAGACTACTCCATCCATCGCGCATAATGGTGGCATCTCTCTCTACCCAAATACTTTTAAAGGATGTTATCTATTCTTTTAGTTTATTATGTTCTCTGGACATATATACTTTAGCTATCTCATAAGAAGTGGGAACCTTAACTCATTTGCCTACTTCAGCAGTAATATCAAATACGGGTTGTGTGTAAGGAGAATCAGCTACATGAAAAAGAATGCGGTTATACAAAAAAAACTTAGTAATTGCACTTATCAATTTATCTCTCAACTTCTTTATTGTGCCAATGTTGATTTTTGGCTGCTTAAAGGACTTTGCTTTTTGCAATGCTGGATCCATTGCCCTTAATCTGGTATCAGGGGCATTAGGATTAATCCATTGACGACCACTCCAGCTGCAAAATCAGGTTCATGCATGAAATGGAGTCGACAGTCACGTGGCTGAGTATGACTACCTCCAACAGCAGAACTAGTACCACCTGACTCACACTCGGTAGGTTGACTCCTCCTAGTTGCACGTCTAAATGCATGTCGCTCCTCCCATTCATGTTGTAATTGCATACTTGTTCGGTGCGCAATAGTGAACTGTACAACATCCACATATGCCTCTTGTTCATAACCTTCATCAATATTATCTCCTCCCCTTAATTGAGTTTTTAACTCTACTTTTCTTTTTTGGGCATCTGCTCCCAGCTGCTTTCTTGTTTTTAAGGTGTCTCACCATTTCTTCCCTTACTTCTTTATTAACACTTGGGCACCCGTGCAATTGGCCTGCCAAGCGTTCTTTGAATCGTATAATTCTACCCTTGATGATATGCCTACAAAATTTGCATTGTACTTGATATCTATTGCTTTGAATTTAATTACCAAACTTTCAACTAACATCATCACTTGGTGAGGTATCACCAGACTTTTATCGTGGCGTTTTTAAATTTCAAATTTTGAACACTGAAAAAAATAAAATAAAGTGCGTTTAGTTTCATTGATAATTTTACTTCAGAAATTATAATATAAATTAAAATTTTAAAACCACTAATTAATTTGTACACAAATAAATAAAGTAATAAATTAACTCAAATATTTTAAATTGTTAACAACTACAAAAATTAATACAACAACATCTAATATACAAATTTAAATTTAAATATTAGATATTTAAATATTTTAAAGAATAACTAGTAAAAATTCTAAACAAATATTTTTTTTAAAGTATCTTAAATTTATATTTTAAACCTACTTTCTCCTAGTTCTCAAATATTTAATATTTTAATATTTTAAATTTATAGTTTTGTACACCGAAATTATAATATAAATTAAAATTTTAAAATCAGTAATTAATTTGTACACAAATAAATAAAGAAATAAACTAACTCAAATATTTTAAATTGTTAACAAATACAAACATTAATACAACAAATTTAAATTTAATTATTAAATATTTAAATATTTTAAAGAATTAGTAAGGATTCTAAAAAAATATTTTAAATATTTTTAAAAGCATCTTAAATTTATAT
>JAOTRH010475312.1:0-26219 GCA_034768845.1 Heliamphora exappendiculata | reverse complement strand
GATAGTTTTTTCACAGTTTTTTTTTACTTATTTTCTAGCAGTTTTTTTTCGCATATTTTAGATTTAAAAATAGTATTAAAAAATTTCCCGAAAATATGAAAAAAAAAACATCATAAAAAATAGTCGGCGACGGTTTGAGGCCATTTTTCGTGAGTTTTTTTGATGTTTTCAAGATTGTTTTTGAACAAGTTTTTTGGCATAAAAAATAGTAAAATATTAGTGAAAAAATAATCCAAAAAGTGAAGAAAAAAAACTGGCCAAATAATGTGCAAACAGCGGCGGCAAACGACGAAGCGGTGACTGCGCTGGGCGGCACGGTTCGGGGCTATTTCGGGATTATTTTCGATGCGTTCTTCGAAGCAACAGGTTGCTAGATATTTGAGCTATTTTTTTTTTAAAAAAAGGAGCCAAAATACCATCGAAAAAAGCCCAAACGGGCAGCAAAATAAGCGGTGGTGGTGGGGCGGCGGCAGTAACTTCAGGCAGTTTTTTAGACTATTTTTCGAGTTGTTTTCCAGCAGGTTTTTTGATAGAAAAATTTTACTTTTCGAGAGTTTTCTTTTGGTATAAAGAACGTCGAAAACAGAGTTTGGATGCAGCGAAAAAAGCCGCCTGAAGGTGGCGGTAAGGTGGTGCTGGTGGCGGTTTGTGGTGGTCGACGGTGGTCTATTTTTTCTGGGTTGTTTGATCGCTTATCTGATATGTTTAAAGACTGATATGCGTTATACTTGTGTATCAAAGTGTATCAGGAAGCCTGATGCAATTAGGATTTAGCGTTTCACTTTGATCATAAAATTGAGATATATGCATATCGTGTTTATATATATATGAAGTGGGTAGATGATTGAATATTTGTTTTATTTATCTTGGTAATTTAATTAATTTAAAATTTTAATTTTAATTAAAATATTTTATAATAAAAAATTAAATTAAAAAATTTTAATTAATTAATTTTAATTAAATGAAAAATTTTTAGATAATTTATTTTTTACAAGGCCTGTCTTGATTTCGACGAACAGATAATATCGTTATCTATTGTTCTAACTCTCTATGCTAATATATTTCGTGTGTATTAAACGAAGCACATTTGAATAATTAATTTTATACTGACTATATAAATTAATTCGCACCTCAAGATTATTACGAATAGTGTATATACTCTTAATTCTGAAATAATTATTGATTTGCGTATATTTAATATTCATTATTTTGATTCATTTGAGGGTGGGATCTTTTATGGATCTATATTCTCGGTGAGATAAGTAGCAGTATTATTTATATGGTGAATATTAATTATTGACGAAATCTACGTCCTGAAAGATCGGGATTGACGATATCCTCTTAAGAAAACTTATAAGTTTTGAACGGGCCAAATCCTGCAGGTAGATTTGATTATCCGACGGTCAAATAAGTGAAGTAGAAGGGTTTAAGGAATTTCAAGATACATATTAAATTAAATTGTTAGTAATTAAATTTAATTGACGTGTATTAGAAATTTTAACATGGAGAGAAATGACAAGTATTTAATAACAAGAGCTCAATGCAAGAAGGTCTTGAGTTATGGGTCAGAGTGCAATTATAGTTCTTTAGTGGTGTGAAATGTAATTCAGTGTTTTATAAAAATTATAAAAACTTATGCTAGTTTTTCATAATTACAGATACCGCTATGAGATTTGCTTAGTTGGAAAAATCGCTGATGGGTGTCTGTGTTTCACTAGAAGTTTTGCTCATAATTACTCCACGGGTCCTTGCTGTAATCCTATAAATATGCAGGTAGGCTGAAGCAGTTTCATAACTTATCTTTCAAGACTAAAGATGTCCAGGTTCTGTCGATACGAATTCTCGATAGATTGTAGCCCACCCTACATTCAAGAATCGCATTAGGAAAAATAGTAGAAGATTTGACGAGAGTTTCAACTCAAAATCAAATCGTAGTTGAAGATTTGATCGGTAAAAATGTATTCTTCTAAATTAACTGTGATTGCACGGGTTTTAATTTTGATCGTTCGACGTCAAAAGTTTTATCTGTAACCCGTTTCAGCGTTTACCCGTCAAGTTATTTCTTTTCAAAAATTATTTACAAAAACAATGATTTTGACAGTTTTGCCTCATATAATAAGCGGCCCAGAGCAATGAGTGACGACATATACTAATCCACTAGTTGAAGTGGTGAATGTGAACTTGCCGCCTATTAAGATGCAAGTAGAGCCTTAAGGACCACCAATAGTCCCCACAATGGGCTATCAACAATAGGTATATATTATAATCTTGTTTATGATCAACAACGTATTTTAGGATCCGGCCCTAGATATTAACCTACAATGGAGCGAGAGAAATCTTTTTTCTTTTTTGGGTCTCCTAAGTTCTGTTTGCTTGCCTCATATACCTTTTGGCTCTTTATAGAATTTTCTCCCAATTTTCCAATCTAAGAATCAATGGAAGAAAACAACAAAAAAAATAATAAAAAAAGAAGAGAAGAACATGGATCTCGATGCCGCAAGTGTTCTTTTCATGTGGTTTTAATTGTCTAGAAGCATAAGCAATTACCTTTTCCATGTTGCATTAACACGCAACCTAGCCTTTGATGAGAAGCATCACTAGCAGTTGAAAGAATTGTTAATACAGGGGCTGTAATCAATCTGTTCTTCAATTCTTGAAATCTTTTCTCACATTTATTATTTCACTCAAATTTAACTTCTTTTCTAATCAACTAGATTAATGGCATAGCAATGCTAGAAAATTCTTGTACAAATCATCGATAATACCTAACCAGACCTAGAAAACTTTAAACTTTCGTCACATTAGTGGATCTCTCCCAATTCACTGTCGCCTCAGTCTTCTTGGGATCAACTAAAATACCATCTCCTAAGATTATATGTCCTAAGAATACGACTTCTTTTAACCAAAATTTAGATTTGCCCATTTTCCTATGCAATTTTTTATCTCTTAAGATATGGAGTGCTACGTTCAATTGTTTCTTATATGCTTTTTCATTCTTTGAGTAAATCAAAATATCATCAATAAAGACTCTCACGAATGAATCCAAATAATGTTGAAACGCTCTATTCATAAGATCCATCAACGTTGTAGGAGCATTTGTTAAATCAAAAGGCATCACCAAGAATTTATAATGACCGTATCTAATTCTAAAGGCTGTTTTAGGAATATTACTTTTCCTACCCTTTAACTGATGATATCCAGATCTAAGATCAATCTTAGAGATTATTTATTCCCTTTAAGATCATGTCAGACCCTGATCCATTTTAATTTCGTGATGTTTAATCGACGTGTTATTTATCGTTTTAATCTCTTACAATAGCATGTTTAAATGCATTTCATGTATGTTCGAGCTTAGAAATGCATGCTAGGTTGAATTCCAGGACTGTTGGGCGTTGTGCTTCAAAAAAAATAATAATAAGATATTTTTCGATGAGCCCTATAAATATCAGTTTTTGGTAGATATTTTTTAAAAACCCTTAGCTTGCTAGTTAAGTTTCTTTCCTTTCAAACAAAAACCTCTGTCTTCTCTCTAGTTTTCTTGTGGGCCCGGGCTTGGTTTTTGGCGATCAAATAGCGAATCTTGTTATCCTCACCGAGGGCTTTGCGTTCATCCGGCCAGAATCTCGTTTCGACGAAGTTTGTTTTTCTTCAGAGTTTGAGGCGTCGAGCTTTTAACTCAACAAGGTAAGATCCTAGACTCACATGTCTTAAATGGGTGCTACATGAAATTGTATGTGTTTTTACCGTTTAAAAATGAATGAAAAGTTGGTTTATGTTCTTAAAACGTGTTTGGTTGCTTTTGGTTGGACGAAAAGGTTTTTAAAAGTATTTTATGGTTTCTTTCGAAGTTGTGGATTTGCCTATGTCCGTGGGTTTCAAAAAATATGAGTTTGGATGGTTTGATTTGGGCCTGTGCATGGATCTGTAATGTTTTTTCATCGGCTAGGGCTTTTCTCTAACATTCAGTTGACTGAGGTGGGTGGTTCAGTCGATTGAATGGCCCGAGAGAGGGTTCAATCGACTGAAGTTGGTGACTCAGTCGACTGACTTGAACACTTGAAGATTTTGTGAAATTCTAGTAGCTTTTCAGCCGACTGAATGATGGCTTTTAGTCCACTAAACTCTTGTTTGAGGTGTTTTTCTTTCTTTCTTTTTCTGTCATGTTGGACATGTTTGGGTCCGTGGTTTTCAAAAGGCGAGTTTTAGAAAAAGGCAGAGATTTGTGTAAACGTTTGTGAAAATTGAATTATTTTTGGAGGTTTAGAGCTAACCCTTGGGGTTGAGTTTCGTTTTGTTGATTGTTGGTCTCCAAGGTTGGTGAATGACGTTGTACGTGAATGTGACGTTTGTACATGACTGTGTGCGTGTAAATTTTTGCTCATTCGTGCATTAGTTGGGGCCCATATTGGTCCCTCGGTGAAAATTTGTAAGGATGCATTAGTTGAGGCAAATATTGGTCCTTCGGTGAAAATTCGTAAAGATGCATAATGCGGGCCAATATTGGTCCCTACGGAGAAAGCCCGTGAAGATGCATGTGTTGCGTGTGAATAATCGTGGGTTGTGTAAAACCATGAATGCTGGTAGGTTGTTTATGTTTGATAATTGTTCAGCGTCATGAAGTTTGTGTGAAAACTTATGATTTGAAAAGTAAAACTGTTTTCGAGACTCATGTGAGTCAAAATTTTCGTATCTTTTGGCATCACGTTTTGATAATGAAAAACTATTTTCGAGGCTTGAAAGAGTCGTAACATTCATATTATTTTGTTAGCATGTTTAGCTTTTATTACATGTTAATCTATTTTCTGCTGGGTTTTAGCTTACAGTGTGGGATTTAAAAATATTTTTCAGGTGCATATGATCACATATGTTGATCTAGAGGAGCCGAATGGGACGGAAGATCTGTAGTTTTTTTTTTTTTTGGATCATGTATTATTTTACATGTTTATGACTGTAGAACCATGTGTTGTAAGCCTTGTGGCAAATATATTTAATGCATGTATGTCTTTTTACTTGTGAGTGAGACCTCGGGTTTGGGTTGTTACAAATGGTATCAGAGCACTAGGTTCGAATACCTAAGAACCGTGAAATGAGGGTGCATCACCTCGTGAGGTTGATTGCTTGTGCTCGATTGTATGTGTTTAGATGTTCTGATAACATGAACATGATAGCTTGTTGAGCATGAGAATTTTTGTGTATATGTGAGCATGGGGATTGAACCTTAGGATTGGTTAGTCTTGCCTTTGGGCATTTGGACTAACAAACTTGGATGCCAAGTTAGAAATGCATTTGGCCGACGTGCTTTCTGGCAAGAAATCTAAGTAGGTTGCCCAAATTGACGTGTCACTCTTGTCGGTTCTCCTCGGTATGTGAGATGTGTTTGCATGATCATTTATGGATAAGTGTTAGCATTATTATGTGGTTAGTGTTTATGTTAATGCGCCGTATTACATCTTATGATCTATATTTTCTTGTGTGCATGAATTGCATACACTTGGAGAGGGTGAAGCCGTGGTTTAGGTCTTGGATGTGTGACTCGATTGCTATTGGTTGCTGCAAGGTAAGGTCGTGGGTTGAGTGTCGATCGCTTGGTGCGGAATGGAACTCGTTAGTGAGTTGGGGTTAGCCACGTGAAGTTAACCTTGGTTGATAAGCTGTTGAGTGCTAGCATGAGCAGAGTTCTGTTTGGGTGTTGTTGAAGCATGGTTAGTGGTTTGGTTTTGGTAGATGGCTCCTCTTGAAAGTATGTTACTGGAAATTATGGTTGTGTTATGGATGGTCTTGTGAGTTTGGGTTTGTGTTCTGTTTGAAGCTGTGAACTGAGTCAAAGAATGGTCGTTAGCTGTGGTAAGTATTGTGTTTTGGTGTAATCATTTGTTTGGATGGTGATCCCGAGGATGTGGTAAGGAATGAGTCAGGAAGAATTTGATGTTTGAGAAGCCTTTGTTGGTATGGCCTGTTGGGATTGACGTGATTGTTGGTTTGGAATGGAAGGCCCATGATGAGTTCTATATAAGAAGAAATTGTTAAGTGTGTGAGGCAAGTCTTGGTTGGCGATGTTTGAGAAGCCTTGGTTGGTATGGCCTGTTGGGATTGACGTGATTGTTGGTTTGGAATGGAAGGGCCATGATGAGTTCTATATAAGAAGAAATTGTTAAGTGTGTGAGGCAAGTCTTGGTTGGTTACTTGACAGATATATCTTGGGTTTGAGTATCCTACTGTGGTGGATCCAAGGGGTCGATGTATGTGTTATGAGTTTGGGGTTGGTGTCGGATGACGGTTTAGATGAATTGCGTTCTTTGGTGTTCCAAGCGAATTAAGTGAGTTTTTCTCTATAATCGGGTGTTTATATTGTTTCTTGTGGATGAACATCTTATCAACTTCAGTGACGGCGTTGTTAGTATCAATAGGATAGCGATGCGGTATTAAAGTGGGTGGTTATCAAAGGATCGTCATAACTTGAGTAAGATTTGTGTGTGGAACATGTGACTTCATGTGACCGATGTTGGGATTTGTGTGTGGAACATGTGACTTCATGTGACCAATAGGATAGTCTTTGGTGTGCATTGCAAGGTGCGATTGAGCCAGTATGTGACAGTGCGACGAGGGTGGTAGTTGTATGGATAACGGTAGTGTCAGTGGGACTTTGCGCGCGCAGGTAGTCTTGGTGGCGATCTATTCTTCGAAGACGTGTTTACTTCGTGTGACGACAGTCTTAGGGTTTCAGTTACTGGGGCATTTTTGCTGTTGTGCGGTGTTGCTGGGTTTGCATCAGATATTGTTGGTGGTTGATGGAGGGTGTTTGGCTTGAGATTTATTGTTGAATTTTGGGGACAAAAATTCCTTTAAAGAGGTAGAGTTGTGAGACCCTAATCTGTTTTAATTTTGTGATGTTTAATCAATGTGTTGTTTATCGTTTTAATCTCTTACAATAGCATGTTAATATGTGTTTTATGCGTGTTTGAGCTTAGAAATGAATGCTAGGTTGAATCCCGGGACCGTTGAGCGTTGTGGTTAAAAAAAAGAAGAAGATATTTTTCAATGAACCCTAAAAATATCATCTTTTGGTAGATATTTTTTAAAAACCCTTAGCTTACTAGCTAAGTTTCTTTCCTTTCAAACAAAACCTTTGCCTTCTCTCTAGTTTTCTTGTGGGCTCGGGATTGGTTTTTGACGATCGAATAGCGAATTCTTGTTATCCTCGTCGAGGGCTTTGCGTTCATCCGGATGGAATTTTGTTTCGACGAAGTTTATTTTTTTCAGAGTTTAAGGCGTTGAGTTTTTAGCTCAACGAGGTAGGATTCTTGACTCTCATGTCTTAAAATGTGCTACGTGAAATTATATGTGTTTTTACCGTTTAAAAATGCATGAAAAGTTAGTTTATGTTCTTAAAATGTGTTTGGTTGCTTTTGGTTGGGCAAAAATGTTTTAAAAAGTGTTTTATGGTTTCTTTCGAAGTTGTGGACTTGTGTATGTCTGTGGGTTTCAAAAAATGCGAGTTTTGTTGGTTTGATTTGGGCCTGTGTATGGATTTGTGAAATTTTTCCGTCAGCTAGGGCTTTTCTCTGACATTTAATCGACTGATGTGGGTGGTTCAGTCAACTGAATGGCCTAAGAGAGGGTTTAGTCGACTGAAGTTGGTGACTCAGTCAACTGACCTGAACACTGAAAAATTTTGTGGAATTCCAGTAGCTTTTCAGTCGACTGAACTCCTATTTGGGGTGTTTTCTTTCTTTCTTTTTCTGTCATGTTGGACATGTGTTGGGTCCGTGATTTTCAAAAGGTAAGTTTTGGAAAAAGGCAGAGCTTTGTGTAAACGTTTGTGAAAGATGAATTATTTTTAGAGGTTTGGAGCTAGCTCTTGAGGTTGAGTTTCGTTTTATTGATTGTTGGTCTCCAAGGTTGGTGGATGACGTTGTATGTGAATGTGACGTTTGTACATGGCTGTGTGCGTGTAAACTTTTGTTCATTCATGCATTAGCTGGGGAAAATATTGGTCCCTTGGTGAAAATTTGTAAAGATGCATTAGTTGGGGCGGATATTGGTCCCTCGGTGGAAATTCGTAAAGATGCATAATGAGGGCGGATATTGGTCCTACGGTGAAAGCTCGTGAAGATACATGTGTTGTGTGAGAATCATCGTTGGTTGTGTAAAACCGTGAGTGTTGGTGGGTTGTTTATGTTTGATGATTGTTTACCTTCATGAAGTTTGTGTGAAAATTTGTGATTTGAAAAGTAAAACTGTTTTCGAGACTCATGTGAGTCAAAATTTTCATATGTTTTCGCATCACGTTTTGATCATGAAAAACCATTTTCGAAGCTCGGGAGAGTCGTAACATTCATATTATTCTGTTAACATGTTTAGCTTTTATTACATGTTAGTCTATTTTCTGTTGGGTTTTGGATCACGGTGTAGGATTTGAAAACGTTTTTCAGGTGCATATGACCACGCAAGTTGATCTGGAGGAGCCGGATGGGGTGAAAGATCTGTAGTCTTCTTTTTGTTTCTTTTGGATCATGTATTGTTTTACATGTTTATGACTGTATAACCATATGTTGTAAGCCTTGTGGCATATATATTTAATGCATGTATGCCTTTTATCTTGTGAGTGAAACCCTAAGTTTGGGTTGTTACAAATCATCTATTCGTGGCAAAGGATATTTATTCATAACAGTGACTTTGTTTAATTGACGATAGTCTATACACATTCTCATGGTACCATCATTCTTTTTAACAAACAAAACTGGAACTCCCCATAGAGACGTACTTGGCCTAATGAATCCCCGGCCTAGTAAATCCTAAAATTGAATTTTTAATTAATTCAATTCTACAGGGGCTATACGATAAGGTGGAATCGATATGGGTTGAGTATCTGGTAGAAGCTAAATGGTGAATTCTATCTCTCAGTCTATTGGTAAATCGGGTAACTCTTCTGAAAATACATCTAAAAACTCTCAAACTACTGGTATATTTTCTATTTGAAGTTGACCTTTAGTAGTATTCACCACATGAGCAAGGTATCTTTGGTAACATTTTCTTAACATTTTTTTAGTCTTAAATATTGAAATCATACAAGCATGGGTAATAACTCCATAGCCACTGAACTTTACTATAGAGTTATCACAAAAAATTTTCTTGAAACAATCTACTAAAGCATGATATGCAACTAACCAATTTATTTGAAGAATTAAATCAAATTCCAAAATATCCAAGAGCATTAGATCAACCAACAACTCTAATCCTAAAGGTTCAAAGTTCTTAGGTAACTTGTTAATTCTGCGTATCATTGTCGTGGGATTTGTTTTGAGAGTTTCGATGTAGTACTTATTGGTTACTATGATTATCTTGACCGAGTCACAATCTTCCAATTGGAACATCAAGGATAATTGCTCGGTTGTCAAAAGACTTGACAGAATATTCTCAAAATTCAACTCCTATACCAAGCATAACACATAATATATGTATATTGGCAAGTTAATCATGTACTGGCATGCACAACATAATGAATGTATTTCTACCCAATCCCACTTACTCAAACAAATATCCTAATGTCCACTACTAGATCTTAGACAATCTATATAACCTTTGCTTTGATACCAAAAATTTTGTAACATCCCAACCAGAGAAATGTCACAAAGAAAAACAATTATAAAATAAATTAATTTTTACAATTAATATTGCAAAACAACAAAATATTATTTTATTAAGTTAGAAACTCCATGAATCAAGATATGTTCTAAAGTAATATGTACATATTTATAAATTTATAAAAAAAAAAATTGTACAAGAGTCTTGGCTCTCACTACTCCAACCGTAAGTTATATAGTCATCTAGGACATCTCGTAATGAACCATTTCTCTACTCCAGTAACCTAAAAAATTTAGTGAGTGTCACTATCCATAGACGCAAAAATAAGTAAAACAATTGATAAACAATTATGAATCAATAGCAGTTTTAATTCAGCATGAGTTTTTCAACATAATCTTGTAAGAACCTTATTCTAAACCATAGAATTAGCGATGGTAAACTGAAAAAGATCTTAAGTCATGGTAAGATTAGAAACCTTAATACGATCAAAACCCTAAAAGATCTAACACCTGAGAGGCAAAACCCTAATGCAAGAAAAAGAATTTTTAAAGCCTTAAAAATTATTTAATTATCCTAAAGTATTAATTTGAATTCATAAAATCTCATAAAAAGGTAAAATTATCATTTACCCCTAAAATACAAGAAAGTCTTTAAAAATTAAAATTTGGACACATGGATAATCCAAATTCAAGATTTAAATTAAAACAAAAAGTAAAAGACAAAATAGAAAACAAAATGACAAAATGCCCCCTAAGTTCAGTTACGCCTAAGAAATTGTGCCAAAAAGTTTCTTTTTGTATTTATACTCAAAATTAAGAAAAAAAATGTACAAATCAAGTATTATTATAACCCAAAAATATTTAAAAACACAATGATGATACAAATATAAAATTTTATGTCTACAGAAGCATAACAAATTATAATTAAAATCCTTACACACCAAATAAAGTCAAAATAACATATCTTATCAAAATAGGTTAATTTAACTTATTTTTAACTTATTTGCCAACACATAATTAATCAAATGATGTCAAATTAACAATACACTACAAAAATAATAAACTAATTATAAAATTACTAAAATAATTCATTTGTATAGGAAAGAAGACTAAAAACATACATCAAGTTAATTTTTGAAGCACTTTCTTAAACAATGTAGTACAAACACATCATCAAACCTTCAATATAATAATAATAAAACACAAAATCAAAAGTTTGTGCTAAAAAAATCTACAATATATCTTCCACACATCACACTATCTCCTATGCAAAGAATGGAAAAAGGCCAAAACCTTACACCACCACCTACCACCACCATCATTCCACCACCCACTACCATGATCATCTCCACCACCACCTTTGGCTATAAAAAAAATCCAGCCCCCTCATCCTCCATTGACTGAAATTTCTGGGATGAGAGAGAGAGAGAGAGAGAGAGAGAGGGAGAGAGAGAGAAGAATAAGAAGAAAATGAAAGAAGAAAAAAGAAGAAGGAAGAGTTGGAGTCCAAGCATCGAAGTTAAGCCTTGATCATTCTTCAGCCTAGAATCAAATCCTAAAGAAAACTCTGAAATCCATCTCCTCTCACTCAACTCTAATCCTCATCCATCATTTTAAAAAGTAAAATCAAGAATAAGAATCAAAACATAAGCTAAAAAGACTTCATGGTAGAGACTAGGGACTGTTCTTAAATTTTATGCCTTATTATGTGTCTGCATGTTGTTTTCTTTGAGTTTCATGGCTTATTTAAGTTTTGGAGTTTTAATATTTGAGTATACAAACTTTGCATGCAATGAAAATGGGCTAAAACATGACATGCATCCTGCTAGGAGGCTAAAACACAACATGGCCTGAAATTTGAGATTTTTTAGCTCTTTGTCTTGATGTTTGAAAAATCATAACTAATTCTAGAAAAATCTTCTTAGCGTGTGTTATGTCAAAACTTATAATTTTATATTATCTTTCATCTAAAATTGGTTTGAACTGATTTGAATGAGTAAAACTCAAAACTGAAAATGTGACATTTCTGCCAAAATATGTAGTTTTCAGATCAATCTATGTTGCAGAGCCAAAAATTATATTTTAAAACGTGAACTGAGCTTATGTGTTTTCATGAAAGTTGTAGCCAACATATTTATCTACCTATCCACCAAAAAAGAGCTTCCTTTGCTGAGTTTGGAATGGTCAAATCACCTCTAAAACTCTCTGTTCATGTTCAGTGATCAAAAGATCTTTCTGTCATATATTTTTGTGTAGCCCAAAACTCTTATTTTTAATGATCTATTCCAAAAGTGGTATGTATGAAAAATGTTAAAGACATTTCAATCTAATTTTTGTACAAAAACTAAGTTCAAAAGTCTTGGTATGATCGCCCAAATGATTTTTAAACTCTGTTAAAAACTAATTATGCTGAGTGTTTGACGCCTTCTAAACACATTTTCTTAATCGAGTTATTTCTTCAATAATGTTTTAAGAACTGTCTTGATAACTCTTCACGAGACTTGTAGATGACAACTTGAACTAAAACAAATTCAAAATTGAGCTTGGTAGGACCTATCTTGATGCTCCAAAACCGAGACCAACAAAGACCAATTTTCAGTAAAATTTTTAAATGTTGCTGAACCGTTTTCACTTGTGAGGGCCAAACCACTTAGTTGCCTTAGGATTGAGCATAAGTGTTCTTCATAAAAGTTGGAGAGAATATTTTTATCTAAATTGTGACAAAAAAATCAGAACCTAAGTCTAAGTTTAAGTACCTCAAAAGGTTGCTGTAATTTACAAATAAATAATTAGAAGTTGGTTAGTGAAGTGTAAAGTGTATTGTGAAACATGCTCTTGTTGTGTGACATGACTTACATGTTTTATTTAATTTAAATTAGGTGAATAATGATTTAATGTAAATATATGATGAAAAATAACCATGTCATGAGATTAGAATCATGTTTTGAAAGTTGTACCCCATACTTTAAATTGTTGTATTTGTGCTTTAAATACTTGTACCACATGATATATTGAGTTGTACATATTTTCATGCCTAGTTGTATATCATGCTATGCTTAGTTGTACTTCATGTTATGAATAGTTGTACATCGTGCTTAAAATAATTGTACCTTGAGCATTGCTATAGTTGTAACATGAGCATAATTATAGCAACACATGCATTAGTACATACTTGCATAGGATGGGATATGCATTTGTCATTACTGGGTTAGGGTGTGCGGGAATCGCATAAATGATAACAGTGGATGAAATGAATCCTAGGATGATACTTGTTTCGGGCAGTGCCCGTGGTTACGATCTTGATGATACTGATGAATTGATTTTGGGGTGATGTCATCCGACCTGTGAGCCATGATGAAATGTTTTTCGGCTGGATGTCATGATATGATATGATATGATACGAAATTTTGAGGGAGTACTTCATGATGAAGGTGGTTCGGGTGGCAAAATAATCGGTGTTAGAATATACGTCGATCCCATACTAGACCTTGACCTGAGATCTGATGGCTCGAAATGTTGATTTGTCCACGCCCTTATTAGTGATGACCTATTTGGATACTTAGTTTAACTTTATAGTCATCCCACGACTGAAGGAGTGCTTGATATCAATTGGTAGACTTGATCTTTGATGGTTGATTGGGGTTAAGAGGGTTACCCTCAGTTAGGTTAACCTGGAATGATTTACTAATTAATTAAACCTAGTATTAAATTGGAAAGCATTCATATCATATTCATTACTTCCTTCGCATCCATATTGCATGCTAAGCAGTATAAATTTTTAGCTGAGTATTTAAATGTCTCTCTAACTGTTAAATGTATGATGATTTTATTGAGAAGTGATGCTTAGTTAGATTACGTTGAAGTTAAACTAGTAGGATTTTAGAGTCTTCTTTTGGGCTTCGACTCACAATGTTTATGCTGTAGGTGGTGAAGTAGGATTTTAGGATCAAGAGGATTTTGCTTCGCAATACAATTATCAGAGACCGAAGGAACTACAAACTGCTTACGAAGAATAGACTCAAGACTGTACCCATTTTTAGTTGTATAGGTTTAATTTTTCCATCTTTAATGAATACCTTGTGTTGGATAATTGTATTTATTTAATTTTGTGGTTATTGTTGAGAGAATTTCATGTTTGCGTATAAATTACCTTATTTAAGTATTAATGGATGCGTTAGTATAATCCTCTTTGTAACTATATGTATGTCTTAATGTGCCCAGAAGCTGGGGCGCCACAGCTTGGTATAAGAGTTTAGGTTTAGTTAACCTCCAGGCCTTAGGCTACGGGAAAATCGCGCGTTCTATTGTGTAAAGACCATGTAGAAAGTGTTATATTAATTATTGTTATCATCTATAACTTATAAGCATTAAAATTTTCTTGGTCTAAGCTATATAGCTGGTCGTGTTAGGATGTCATTACGTTCGGAGGCATAGAGGAATCTACATGCAAAGGACGAATAAAAACATCAAGATCGAAGACCAGTGATCTACGCAGCAAGTTATTTCATTTTAAGGAATGTAGATGGGAGTACACACTAAAAGCAGCTTCAAGTATTACATCAGGAACCATCATTAGAACTCCCTAACTTCATCCATATATATTCTTTTCTCATTTGCCCCATACATTTTGTGTTAACTTCTAAATGTATCTGGTTGAAGTTCTTCGCGTATCCTTCCCTCTAGCATCATAAACCCTCAGCAATACCACAACTATCAATTTATACTTGACTTCTCTCAATGCCGTCAATGTCATTCGTGAATAACCTTTCTACACCCAAGTCTTATTGGTGGCCCTATCAGAAATTCAATCCTAGAAAATACTTTTATCTTTGAATTTTCATTATTGAGTCATGCCTAGATGATGACTAGTATTTGCATTGATTCTTCTTCAACTCAACTCATCTTCTTGAAACTAACTTTTCATTTGTAGAACTCGAAATCATTTCTTGTTAATCATCAGCTCTGAACATTCAACATTGATAAGAGTTTATGCCGTCGTTCATCTTCTCACGATCTGGATACCACCTTCAATTGTAAAAATTTTATTAGTTCTTTGTACTCTTGAAAACCTTATCATGAAAGTAGACTTGTATGTTTGAATTTAAGTGTGTTAGGCCAACGTAACTTCAAGGTAACTATCTAGTTTGGCTACCCATTGCTTAACATCTCTTTGGTCTAGATTTGATTGTACCAGATTAGTCTTGAGAATATTTCTTTAAGTATTGTTCATTTGTTGTTGTTCCCTTATCTCACCCTGCGTTTGAGCCTCAAACGACCTCTAAACTTGGGTTAATGGTGATTGCCTTAACCGTGACCATTTGACCTCATCTAATCTATCTTTTGAACCATCTGGGAATTTTACCTTGATTTTTGATAAGGACTTGTTCGCCTTCTCTTACCTATTTTAACCCCAACCATATTTCATGCAGTCCATACATCATTCAAAAATCTTGGCTAATCACTTGACTGCTCATCACCCTATGTTCACTTACCTTGAGACCTATGAATTTGAACTGATCATATCTAAGTTAATGCATCCCATGAACATGTGATTTCTCATTAAGAAAAAGATTGAAAATTCTCAACTTACCGGTAGGTTCATCGCTAAAAGATGCTCCTCATGGCGCCAAAGGAGAAGCTCACGCTTGTCCACCACGTCGACAAGGATGAACCGTTTCATCCTAGGCCTCGTCAATCGGTGACGAAGTGGGATGTACGTGGCCAAGACAAAATGCTCCGGCATGCCCGGGACGCCACCCAAGAGAAGGGCCTCCTCACCACCTTCGCCCTCGGTGCCACCTTCAGTCGCCGTCTGCTCCATCGTCTCCACCGCCTCCACCACCTCCGACGTCATCGCCAATAAACTCGAGTTCGCCTACCACCATGTATAAGAGAGGAACTCCAACGTGAGCATCCGTCGAGAGTGAGAGAGACGAGAGCAAGAGAGTGAGATAGTGAGAGGGTGAGAGTAAAAAGGGTGAGAATGATGAAAGTGAGAGAGATGAGAAGAAGAGAGTTTCAGTTGTGTTTTTGCCGAGCTACCCCAGACCCATGTTCTTCTATCGGCCTCGAGATCCACTTCATTTAAAAGTTACAGTAGCAACATTTGAATCTAGGCCGTAACTTTTCTTTCTAACGGCCGTGACATATCTTAAACGTTTGTAGGGGCCTCACCTTTTGATGTCTAGGTCGTAACATACCTAGGGCTCAAATATTCAGGCCACCACTTTTGAAAGTAAGTGAATAATGAGGCACGACCCAATATTTACATGATAATTACAATCAAAACAAATAACTATAAAGCATTGCCCCAAACAAAAGGTTGAGGCACGCATTAATGCAAAAGAAAATTCCAAGGTTCCCCACCCATAACACTGCCGATAATGGATGAGGAACCAGGATATAGCCATCAAACAAAATTCTTGAATTCATTACGTTTAACACCACTATTAAGACCCCGAATATACTAAGAAATAATAGACGTAAAAAATGGTTAGATAAGTAACCTTTTCTTTTTCTTCTTGCTACTGCTCATCTTCCTTGTCCCTTGAGCCTTAGGAGAAGAAGAGGTATGCTCTTTGTCTTTTTCAATATCATCTAGTGGAGTCAGAGGCTCTGTTTCGGTTCTTTAGCCCACAACTAAAGATTGTTTCTAACGCCTGAATCGATTTGCTTCAGGTGAAAGGGGATCGACCTATTGAAGTATCAGGCCCACATTGTAACGCCCCGTCTTTTGAGTACGTCAGGACATACATAAGTACAAATAATGGAGGCATTCTATCCATTCATTCATAATTACATATAATAAATATTACATCATTAAGATTTTTGAATTGATCACAAGTACATAACGTTTACAGTTTCACAAAAAATTTATAAAAATTACAATATGCACTAGGAAACCGAACAAAAAGAACAAAAAGAGAAAACTTGAATCTTCAGTAGGCATTGTCGAGATTCTCTTGCTCATGGATTTCACCCTAGTAATCGTAGCTTTCTTCTCCTTCGGAGACCTCCTCTTCAAAGATATCCTTTTTCTCACCTATGGCACGAATGCCATGAGCCCAAACCCAAAAGAAAACACTGCAAACTCTCCAACCAATCTCATGGTACACATTCATTACAACACATTTCATACAACACTTAAAGCATTTATATATCAAAGAGACAGGTAAGTTTAAAAGGTGTAACATGGTAGGCAGCTAAATATGAAGCGACCGTTCATGCAAGGAATGTGATGACAAATGCAATGCAAGTGCCTATCCTAACCATACTCCATGACCCCAACAACCCAACAACAAAATTCCACCCCAGGAATTCGAAAGTAGACTTCATTGGACAAATTAAACATTTAGCCATCAATCGTGTTAGCCCAAGGGCTTTTTATTTTGATTTTAATAATTTTAATAATTTATTTTTTAAGAATAAATTGATTTAAATGGATAATATTTTATATTTTTAAAATAAAAATATTAACACATTTTGAACAATTAAGTTGACACCTTTAGCCAAAAAGAAATGACTTAACTATCAAAATGATTAAAACACTCACATATTCTTAAATGAGAATATTTTGTGTTGAAACTAATTGAAAAATAAGTCAAACACTTTTATGGCAAAGTATACTTGAATCTCATCAAGTGTGTCAACACCCACTGATTAAATGGTGTGACACCCTAACATTTATATGAAATTGAACTTCAGGTTTCAAAACATTAGTGTCCACACAAACAAGCTTTTTGTCAACACAAAAGAGCCGAAATTCTCAGGACTGAAAAAGAGTCGACACAAACAAGTTTTGTGTCGACACAAAAGTGATCATCACTTTTGGTATTCAAAAGTTTGGATCGACATAAATGGAAATCGTGTCGACACAAAATAACCGAGACCTCCAGCAAATTTTGAGGTGTCGGCACCAACTAAGGATGAGTTGACACAAAAGTCCCGAGGCTGCCTGCAAAATTTAGTGTCAACACCAATTGAAGATGAGCCGACACAAAAGAATCGAGGGTCCCTGCAGAAATTCGTGTCGACACCAAAAGCAAGCTGAGTCGACACAAAGTAGTTCCTCCAGATGTTGAAGTTTCAAACGAGTCGACACCAGATCCAATTGTGTCGACACCTTGATGTTGGTAAGGTAGAGTGCAAAATTGTGTGGACCTCTCAGAATATTTGTGTCGACCCAACCACTTAAGGGATCCTGCCCTAGACATTTTGTGTCGACACCTGTGACGAAAATTCAAACTCGCGACAGATCTCAACGGTTAAATTTTTGACATTTATTGCTCTCACCTACCTCCAACAGTCATGAATGCACAAGTGCCTATACAAGGATTAACTTCTCAGCATTTAATCCAACTAGAGACCTACATTTACTATTCTATTACTTGAATCAAACTCAGAAATCTCAAGCTCTCATTTATTGCTGAATCGCCAGTTCTTGTTCCTCAGCTCTCTTTAACTTCTCATTTATTATAAATCTTTTCTGTAAAGAGAGTGAGTGTTTTTTCATTAATACTCTTTATTTATTACAATCAACGGTGAGTCACCCTTTATCCTTTGAGTGAGTGAGTAAATATCATCAAAGAAGAGTTCAAGAGATATTAGAAGAAAACAGGGGCTTATTTTCATAGGATCTTCTTGAAACTGTTAGGCTTGTGAATGTGCCCGTAAACATTCAGCTCATTTCAAGAAGTCATGAAGATTGTAAAGGCTTGGAATACGCCCATGAAGTATTCTATATAGTGAAAATACTCAAGGGAGAACTTGAGGAGTGGACGCAAGCTAAGATAAAGCCGAACTACTATAAACCCTTGGCGTCCAGTTCTATCTCTCTATTCCTCATCTTTTAATATTTACATTGGTTCAATATTTTCTTTATTTGATTGCAATATTAAAAGGGTTTTGAAAAAGGTTTTTAGATTATTATTTATTTTTTAAAGACCCAATTCACCCCCCTCTTGGATTGCCTTGTTATAATAAATCGAGCCTCGTTGTGAATAATAACTGCATCGTTGAGCTTCATGCCCCTATTGTTTTATTTAATCACAACGGCGTGGGGTGGCCAAGTGGGGACTGGTGCAATGCAGCTATGTTACCGAACGCGATCGGGACCAATGCAAATCTGGCTGTGCACCTAATGCACCCACCTTAAGAGTCCTGATGTTATTACCTACTGATAACCCGAAGTCTAAGGTACCAATATCAAAATGCTAGCAACGAACCCATAGTGCCCAACAATTTTTATTATAAACAATACTCCGGGGACGTACCCAGGGTGCACACAGGAAATATATATCACAAAGTATTTCCGAAATCGGCAACCAGATACTCACTAGACTTAGAACCAAAGAAGTGATAATTCCAACATATCCCAACCCTCAAATTTACATTTAGAAAGGACTCCATTATGCCGTGATGAACTTATGACAATGCTCAAGATGGTACAACATGCATCTCAAAGTATAACTACTTATAGCATGACATTGAATTAAGCATGGCATAACACAAAGTACAAGTCTTTAAAGCATTGAGTACAACCATATGAAGCATACGATCTAATTCTCAAAACATCATTTAATTTCATGGCATGGTCATTAATCATTATATAATGGATTTAAATCATTATACACCCAATTTAAATCAACTAAAACATATAATTCAAGTATCAGAATAAAGGCATGCTCAAACACACACTCAACAACTTAAAGGCCAACTTTCAAGTATTAATTTTAAAAGGGTAGCAATGTTTTAAAGTACTTAGACTTAGAGTTAAGTTTTGGTTTTTTGTCATGATTTAGATAACAATATTCTTTATAACTTTTATGTTTAATACTAAGGTCAAAACCTAAGGCAAATAGGTGAATAAATTTATATAAGTGAAAACGGTTCAAGATTTTATAAAGAAATGTACAGAAAAGGGCCTAAGTTGGTCTCGGTTTTGGGGTATCAAATCAAGTCCTACAAGTCTAATTTTTGGATATATTCTAGTTTAATATGTCCCATATAAATCTCATAAATAGTTTTTAGGGTAGTTATTTAAAATAAGTTATAGAAATAAGTCATTTTGTATAATAGGTTCAGTTAGTCATCAAACACACAGCAGAATCTGTTTTCAACAGAGGGTTTAAAAATGGTTTGGGAGATCATCCAGGGGTTGTTGGGTTTGATTTTTGGATAGCAACTATTAACATGTTACCTACACTTTTCATGAAAATTATTTTTGGAGTAGGTCACTAAAAATATGAGTTTTTAGTTGCACAAAAATATGTGACAAAAGGTTCTGTTACCCACTGAATCATAACAGTGACTTTTAGAGGTGATTTGACCTATCAAATCTTAATATTTTGGACTCATTTTTTGTGGGTAGCTATATATACATGTTATCTACAATTTGTATCTTTTGACCTAGCTCATATCACGTTTTAAAATAGGGTTTCTGGGTCTGCAATACTTGCTGGTTTGAAACTGACATGCTTTGGCAAAACGTTTATATCTCGAGTTCCACTCACTCAAATCCGTATAAGCAACTTTTGTATGAAAGCTAACATCAAAATTTATGTCTAGATATAAATAACACAATCAGATCATGTTTCTATATCGAATTATGATTTTTCAAAAATTGGGGCAGGGAGGTTAAAATACTCAAAATTCAGGCCTACAAATATTCTAGCCACCTAGCTCATGTACATCAACATTTGGTCCATTTTCTATGAATGCATGTGTTTAATATGTAAATATCAATGTTCCAGAACTCATAAAAGTTATCAAATACAAGAATAACAACATGCAACCACACCTAATAACATACCAAACATGAATAACCCATATTCTATCTCTACAATGCCTTTTCAGTTTATTTTCGATTCTTGATCTTGAATGTGTGTTAAGAGACGAGTTGAGGAAACTTTTGTGCGATATTGAACAAAAGATTTAGAGATTTTACTTACTTGTTTTGATGATCTAATGGTGAAAAGATGAAAGGACTTGGCTTTTATGAACTCCTCATTGATCTTTCTAAGCTCCTCCTTCCTTTCTTCCTTCTTCTTCTCTCCTTTCTCTTTCAAACTTGGATGAACACTCAAGACTTAGAAATGGTAGACCCTCACACTTCTCTTGACCAAAAATGTAGAGAAATAAGGGAGGGTTTGGTCTTGTATTTATAGAAGGAAGGACTAGTGGGCTTAATTATGACATGGAAGCATTATTTTGAATTCTTTTTGGTTCCATTGGTTGCATGGCATGGTGAAAGGCATTTGAGACTTGTAATTTTAGTCCATGGCATATGGAATTTTGGCTAGGGTCAGTTTGGGGCAAACCAAAAGCTTATTTTGCATTAATTTGGGGTTTAAACTAGATATTGGTACCATATTGTGCAAGAAAATACTTTAAAAATTAATTCGGTGTATCTTTTTGGTGTCCCTACCTACTAAAGCATATTATTTTAGTAAGTTTATGATTAATTTAGTATTCCCACAAATTATTATAATTTTTATAGTAGTTGATTAAATAGGTATAGGCTTTTAAGTTAACTTAAGCTAATTTGACAAGATGTGACTTTTTAACTTATTTATGTATATAAAAAATTTAATAATAATTTATTTGCTTTTGTTAGCCTATATTATTATATTATTATATATATTACTTGTTTGAATAATCTTGGATAATAACAATACTTGATTTGTACCTTTTTTCTTCTCATTTTGAGTTTAAAAATACAAAAGGTGACATTTTGGGTACAAATCCCTTGGTGGTCGGCCACTAAGGGCCATTTTTTTGTCATTTTTGTTATTATTTTGATTTTTACTATTTAATTGTATTTAAATCTTTGATTTAAGATATCCATATGTTAAATCTTGAGTTTTTATGACTATTTGGTGTACTAGGGGTAAAATGGTCATTTTACCGTAATTATAAGAATTTTTTACTTTTAACCTAATATTCTATGTTATTTACTTAGTTTAGGATACTGGGAGTCTTCTTTGGGCATTAGAATTTTGCCTCTTTAGTATTAGGTCTTTTTAGAGTTTCTAGATCAAATTAGAGTTTCGGATTGAGTTTGGGTTTCTAACCTTTTAGGGACCTAAAATCTCGTTGGCTAACCGTTGTTAATTCTAGGGTTTGAGCCAGGTCATTACAATCTACTCTCCTTAAAATAAATTTTATTCTCAAAATTTCGTTACGTACTTCTTTGTGTGAAAGGTTGTGGATGGATCACTTGCATCACTATTCCTCGTTTTTAAGTTGACCTTTACTTCCGTGGTGCTCCCATAAGGCTTGTATCGACAACATCGCTTTTCTTCTGGAGTATCTTCCTCTGGATCTTTATTGAGCTCTCCTCAAAATTACGTCCTTGCTCACTATATTCGTTTCCTGTTGAGGGTCTGGACAGAATTGGGCTTTTACATTTAGCAACCTTGAGTAACGATTTTTTAGTCTCACTTAAATCCTAGATTAACTACTAAACAACTCTCAACACCACATCACATACCTATGGCACGGGGGTTGTTGACTAACGTTAGCCTAAAAGCCTTATCCTACCAGTGTACCCCTTTCTTGTCATGATGTAACAAGCCTAATGTATACCCCTGAATTTGTGAGTGTACCTCTGGTTATTGACGAACCCTCTTTTCTCCCCCGTTAAGTGTGAATACTCGGTCCATTACTCCTTGTTGGTTATTAATTTGCTTGATTTTTGTAATTCTTTCCTCGCCGACGGTTGTTGTAGTTTCTTTCCCCTCGAAGTTAATTAAAGAGGTCATCTAGTCGATGCAAAGCGTGTCGATTCTTGATTGTCTGATTTTTCTGTCGATAGTCTATGTAGAACCGTAGAGTTCAGTCCTTCTTCTTGGCGAACAATACCAGGGCTTTCCCTAGTATCATGCTTGGGCGAATAAATCCCTTACTTAGTGACTCCTGAAGTTGACCCTTTGACTCTTTCATCTCGGCGGGAGTCATCCAATGCATGGTGGTCAAAATCGGTGCAGTATCTGGTTAGAGCTCGATAGGAAACTCAATTTCTTGACGCTGTCGGAGTCTGGGCAATTCATCTAGAAACACGTCCTCATATTCACATACGGTTCATGGTAACTCCGTGGCCAACAGGGTGTCTATACCGGTAAGTAGACAAACTAGTCTTTCCGTGAAGTCACTTGATCTGCATGCCTTCATGCTAACTGGTGTCAAGGTATCATGTTGTTCTCCTTGGATCCGTATAATAGTTTCCTCTTCTACGCGTGCCCATATCTTTTTCTGACGATAGTCATTGAGGGCTTGATATTCGAAGAGCCAATCTATGCCAAGAATTACGTCGTAATCAATGGGGTCCATGAATCGCAAGCCGTATGACATAGGGGTGTCAGTTACTCTTCAACGTGCACATCCTATAAACAGAATCTGCCTGTGCGTGATCTCCTATGGGTGTAACTACGCTCAGGGTTTGATTTAATGCTTTTGGTTCTAAATGCAGAGATTTAATGCAAGCCAACGATATAAAATAATGGGATGCTCCAGAATTAATAATGCTTTCACTAAGGTATTATACGAATATACCTTGAATGACTTGGTTATTTATCATTCCTTCTCCTTGTAGGGCAAAGACTTCTTCTGCTGGCCCGCTTCCATTATTATTTTTAGCGTTTCCCGTCCTTGCTCCGTTGTTGGGACCCCCTTGAGGCCCTTGGTTCCAGTTGGGTGATGGCCTTCCAAACTTCCTCAGCCTCAAATGTGGACAATGTGCCCTCCTGTGTTCGGGTTGATTGCACTCGAAGCAGACTATTGGTGTTGTATAAAAATCCTTTGCTTATCCTCACCTGTTAGCTTGATGGTACGGCTTCTTGGGAATGAATCTCTTCTTGCTCTTCGTTGGTCCTCCATGACTATTGTTTCCTTTTTCCTGGCTCTAAATCCTCCTAGAGTCGACCAAGTCCATTTCTCCCAAAAGGGCCTGCTCGTATCACTTGTGTGTATGTCGAGAGCTATAGACATATGACTCTAGCTTGGATTGATGGTTTTAGGCCCCATTCAATCCTTCGTGCCTTCGATTCTTCGTCCAGTACAATAGTGGCAACCAAATGACTCAGCTCCTCAAAGTAGTTAACGTATTGAGTGACCGTCATCGATCTTTATTCCTCACCTCCCCTAAACGTTAGGGCTCGCTGCCTACCCAGCTCCGATAAGAACTACGCTCGATCACGTATATGTGGACGATTAATAATAGCTACAAGCTCTCGCAAAACCTAGGCTAATCTCGGTGCTTCGTCATCTATCGGCTAGTTAGCTTGTCGGTTGTTCGGTCGTCCACCAGCCATCTTAGAATAAAAGAAAAGGGGAGAGTGTTATTATTTTGATATTTATGATTGTTTTTATATTTTGGGATCTTGTGGAGTTAAGTTTGAGATTGTGAGATAACTTGTGGAGATGTTGATAACAAACACTTGCATTTCATATTGTTCAAATTCAAACACATAACCGATACAAGGTTTCAAAGGTTTACAAAACATATATACAACATTTGAACAAAAGAAAAGACACAACGCCTAATATGTTAAAGCCTAACTAGAACAGGTGCGGGTAGAAATAGTGAACGGGCTGTCTTACGCTCCCAAGTTACCTTATAGATCCTATAACACCGCCACTGCACCTCGACACGCCATATGGTAGTTGATCCTTCGTGATTCTTATCGGTTATCGCTACTAGTATCTCCTCGTAAGTCTCTGGGTTGCGAAGGTTGATGATTTCTCTCTCGGCCTCTAGTTTTGCAGCCATCTTACGTCCAACATATCTCCAAGCCAGTCTTTGAATCTGGGTGGTACCTCTAGATGGAATGTAGTCTCATCACACTTCTCTAAAACTCTCAACGGTCCCATGTATTGAGGAAAAAACTCAGGCTTTCTCCATTTTCGCATCCTCTTGGGGAAGACTTTGGCATAAACTCATTCTCCCACACAATAATCCCTACGATAGTCTGGATGGCACCGATTTATAGCTACATTCGCGACTTTATCTTTATCTGATTCTGACGGTGGTGCCTCCAGCAAATCGTAAAGAATAGCGATCTATCCTGCTTCCTCATCAGGTATCACTTCTAGATTCGAGTCTTCTGATTCTAGTGATGACCATGGTTCCTCTTCGGGTTTCGAACCGAATGTCATCCTAAGAAATAGAAGATTGGGGGAAAAAACTTAAGATAAGGATTTTAAGTTGTTAGAATTATAAGTGATAAATTAAATAATATAAACATTCTACAGAGCTTCTACACTACGGAATTCATAGTTTCTCATAACCCAAGGCTTGAAGGTTCACTAAACCAATGCTCTAATACCAACTGTAATGCCCCGTCTTTCAGGCACGTCGGGAGATACATAAGTATAAACAAAAGAGATATTCTAGTCATTCATTCATAGTTACATATAATAAATATTACATCATTAAGAGTTTCGAACTGATCACAAGTACATAACATTTAATTATTGACATAATCTATATTCTAAAAAATTAAAATTGATGATACCCCCTTAAGGAAGCTTATAAATTTTGATTGAATCAAATCTTGGAGGTGAATTTTATAATTCGGCAGTCAAATAAGTTAAGTGGATGGTCATAAGAAATTTTCGAAGAAGTCGATTAAATATAATTGTCAGTAATTTAATTTAATCAACGAGCATCTGTAATATTAACGTGGGAAGAATAAATAAGAATTTAATAATATGAGCTCGAATACTACGATTTTGAGAATAAGGCTGGAAGTGCAATTATAATTCTTTAGTAAATGAATTATAATTTATGTTTTCATGAAAATTTACTTCTAGGTTGAGGCAAAATTTCATAATTACATTAGAAACTTATGTCTTATTTACTCTACAGGTCCCTACTGTAATCTATTTATATATTGTTATAAAATCTAGCCGCCAGATATATTCATATATCATAAAGGGTGTTTGAGAATGCTACTGCTAGCAGCTTATAGATTGCAGTTTGTTGCAGAAGTTGTAGGTGTTTGTTAAAATTATAACTTGTAAATAAAATAGAAGAAAAAGTAATTAAAAGTTGTAATAAAAGTTATGGGTGTTTGAAAAATATTGTAGCTTATAAATAAAATCAGTAGCAGGAAGCTAAAAGCTAGTAGTAGAAACTTGGTCAAATACCCCCATAGCCTATTTAGCTTATTTGTAGGTGTATTTTATTACATTATAATCCAAGAGTATTTTTGTCACAACATTATTATTTTTATCTAATCCTTCATCAAAACAGACACAATACTTCACAAAATTAGTGACTATTAATCTGAGGAATTTGATATCCCAGGACAATTTGTCCTGGGACTGTAAATCTGAGCTAATCCAGTTCGAGACTCCAAACATGGCCTTTCTGTATATACATAAAAGCTTGAAATATATATATATTTGGAACCCTATGTTGAGATTTGAGGTTAACGCATGTTAAATATTATGTTTATGGATGATTTATGTTAAATATATCATGCTATTCATGTTGGGAAACCTTTAATTTGGGAATTGGTAAACTAGGGATTTGGATTGGATGAACTCATGAACAAATTGGGGGTTTTGGAGTTGGTGAACTTAAATAGTTAAATTGACTTGATCTTTGGTAAACCAGTGGTTGTCCTAACCTAT
>JAOTRH010475301.1:7675-26221 GCA_034768845.1 Heliamphora exappendiculata | reverse complement strand
TATATATAAGTAATAAAAAAACCTCTTTTTTATGTTCTTAACCAAATATTTCTCTTTTGATCTCTACACAAAATAATAGGCCTTGTAACCTTTTTATGGAGTTGTAGAAAGAGACAATTAATTCATCATAATTAAATATATTTAATTTGTAGCAGTAATATAGTTTATCCATGTAGTTTTTATGGTATTAAATAATAATATAATTATTTTATAAAATAAAATAATTTCTCATTTAAGGACACATAGAAAGTCACTAATAAATTTGTAACATAAGGAAGATTTTATTACCCATAAAAAAATTTAACTCAGTGGCTATGTAAATCATATTATGGCCCTATAATTTTATTTTACTTTTGTAAATTTTACATTATGAAATAATTAAATTTTTATTTTTATTAAAAATTTCTCCAACCGTTCAAATCTTAACCACAAAAAGATAATTTTTTAAAATAGGGGGGAACTGACAGACTGAGCCAATGACATGGGCCCAACTAGTTCTCCACTTGCAAAAGAGGTGATTTTGGAGTACTTTGTGATAATTTTACGTAGTATTTTTATTTAAATTTATAATAATAAATATTAAAAAAAAACATAATAATTTATTAAGAAATTAAGAGATAAAAAATAATCTATATAATATTTGTTGCGATCATTTATTTTTAAAGAGTATCATGTGACTAGTGCCAGCATTGAATTTTATAAAGTCTAAAATAAAAATTAATTGTAAAAAAATAAAATTAAATTAAAAAAATTAACACTTATCATTCATGATAAATTAAAAGTATCACTTCAGGATTAATTTTTTTATATTTTTAGTAACGAGAATACTAATTATCCGTATCACTTTGCTTTTAAAATCTCTTAATCATTTTTTTATTATTATCATTTATATGATTCTGTCGTCAACAAATTTAATGACTTGTCTAAGCTTAAAATTTTAAATATAAAAAAAATATTTATAATTTAAGTTTTTGATTAGTAGCCCACCAAAACAATATTTGCTAATAATTTTTATTTGGACAAAATAATAGTATTAAACACTTTTTTTAATTAATCTTTTTAAAAAAATAATATATAAACTTATATAAAGGATTCAAAATATTTTGGAATCTTAAAATTTAGTTTAAAAGTTAGGACTTAAAAGTAATTATTTTACCAATTTTAACTCAAGGCTAAACTTGAATGTGTCATCACTTACTTGTATTCTGAGCCTACCTAATGATTTGCCAATAAAGCTATGGTGTCAGTGGTCGCATTTGACCATATTCAATGTTCTAAGGACCATTAGTTTTCTGTTAAAAAAAAACAAGGACCATTGGTTTTCTATGAGCTGTACAACTATATAAGTTTCTTATATATATTTACTATTTGTTTGGAGTATTTAAAAATTTTTATTTTTAAGAATTTTAATTTTTTAAAAAAAATAAAAAAAATTAAATTATTTAGAATATTTTTTTTATTAAAATATTTAAAATATTTTTAATTTTAATTTTTAAGTTATAGTATTTGAGATATTTATACAAATTTTTTTATTTTTGTGAATAGGGTTAACTTTTTTTAAGTAAAAATATTATAATAATTTTATTTGAAAAAAAATTAAAATATTTGAAATATGTATTAACTTTTTTTCCTGTATTAAAAGATTTAAAAAAATTAATTAATTTTTTAAAATCAAACTGAACAACTTAAAAAATCGATTTTTTTACAAAAGAATCAACTTAAAAACTATTCCAAACAAGCCTTAAAGATCGACCCCCACGTGACTGTACATGTAACTCTCTAAAAGGACTTTTAGCACCACACTATTATATCCTTGGGTGGATATTTAAATGCCAATATTTAAATTATTAAATATCCAATAAACTTGTGAGAGAACAAAATAGAATCATAAAATAACATAAGCTAGGTTGGCAAACAAGGCTTATATAATAAAAAGTTTAATTTAAAATTAAGTTTCCAAACGAATCCTATTCAAAATTTTCATTTTTCATTTTCCATTCTTGCTACCAGATTAGGAAAAATTATCAGTAGTAAACCCATGTCTCACATTAGCCGCTACGTCCAAATATTTTGGTGAATTTAACTTAACACCTCAAGGCTTTAGATGTTATTTATATTGAAATTTATGTTATTTTCAAGTCTTTATAGGTATGAATTACATTATGGTGGTAAGATCCTAACTTTGCAGTTATAGTTGACAGCATTCACAATTCTCCCTCTTGCACGGTTGGGGTTATGGTTATGAATAGTGTGATTCAGAATTGTTGCCATGTTTAGATGGATCTTCAGCTATGGCTTTTTATTGTTGATGGTAGCTTATAAGGTGAGCTGCTGGCGGAGAAGTTCTTGGACCCGTTTGGTTGCGTATTTTAAAGCTGTTATTTGAAAATTATTTTGTAAAAATAAATTTTAAAAGTAATTTTATAAAAAAATTTAAAAAAATTATATTTGGTGTATTATTTTTACAAATCTTAACCATAATCCTAACCCTAATTGCCCCAAATCCTAGCCCTAATCCTGAGCGAAGGATCGTTTCAGTTCTCATGTCGCCGACGCTTAAGACGCTTGAGCGAACAATTTGAGATGCGATGAACAAAGATGTGAGACGACGACGAACGACAACAACATTGACTGGCTAACGATCTGAGATGACCGCCTGAGACGAACGATATATATGTGATGAAATACGACGACGATAACGAAAGAGCGTACGATCTGAGATGAAATACGATTGCCTGAGATGAACAATCTGAGACGAAATACGACAATGATGACCGCCAGAGACAAACGACAACGACGATTGAAGAGCTTCGACGACGACGACAACGACTGAAAGAACAACAAATGAGCGACGACTCTATGTGTTGATTCTGTGTTGATTGTCTAAAAAATCAACGAAAAAAAAGTGAAAACGCCTTTTAACTATTTTAAAAAAGGTTCCATTTTGTAATTTAGTTTTTTTTGTTTTTTTTTTAAACATATTTTTGTCAAAAGTGCCAACAAATGTGTTTTTGCTTTTCTCAAAATAGAATTCTAAAAAAATAACGTTCGAAAAACTATACCAAACGGGTCCCAAAAGCAATCCATTCTCTATTCTTATAATTTTTACAATGGCAATAAGCCAGAGCAAAGCCAGGATGAGTTTCTCCATCTCCGTTTTTTATTTAACTGGAGCGGGAATAAGAGAAAGTATAAAAAAAGTAGCAAGAGACTGGATGGACATAAAAATATTTTGAAAATAATTTGTAAGATTTAAGATAGTGATATTAATAAGTGTTATAGATAACATAATAAATAAAAAATAGTAGTTGATGAATTAATAAAATTAAAAATATAAAATATATGAAATAAAGATAAAAATTAGAAATATATTTAAAATTTTAGTCTTATAAATTTAATATTTTAGTCTTCTAAATTCTTAGAAAGGCAAATATTGGTCATGTTTCAGATAATTGCAATTTGCTTATTTTCGTATGCAGTGAATTTTTTTCATCGTTTAATGAAATTATTATGTTTTCAACTCTTTACATTGAGATGATTTGAAAATTGAATTTTTTTAATCAAAATATAAAAAAAATTTAGAAAAGATGAAAATAAGCCAATAAATTAAATCTTATATTGCTTATTTTTTGTTTTTAGTGAATTATTTTTTCTTTTAATCAATTTTTTTTTTATTTTTCTAATTCATCTTATTGAATCGATTCAAAAATGCAAATAAATTTAGTCAAAAGATGAAAAATTTTAAAAAATTAAAAAATAAGCAAAATAATTAAAATTTATCCCAAACAGGGCCATTAATTAAGTTTCAAAAAAAAATCTACTAATTACTACTATCATATTTATAATTTTCAAAGGAAAATGATATTGACATATTTATTTATGTGGCACGGTTAAAATTACTTATTAACCTCTTTAGCAATAAAAAATAATTACTTATTCAATTATACGACATAAGTAGACATGCCAAGTAATCATTTTCAAAACTTAAGCGGCCGACCACCCCCGGCCGCCAGCCTCTGCGTCTTAATGCTTCGCATGGTTGTTGTTGCTACCCAAACCAAAGAGTGGAAAACCTGCGAAGGATTTCACCATTGCTGGTTTATGGCCTTGTTACTTGATTGCCCACCATGACCATCCCACACTTCTGCAACTCTCCTTCTCCTTTCAACTTACCCAAACTACCTTTTCTTTTACCCTTTTGACTATCTTTTTCATCTCTCCTTCTAATCTATTCACTACAATATGGCCCGTTTGGAGTAATTGCTTATTTATTTATTTTTTTTATTTTTTTATTTTTATTTTTAATAAAAATAATTAATTATTTAATCAAATTATTACACCTTTAGAATTCTCTTTAAAAATTTTAGTAAATGGAACCATTAACAAAATTATACCCCAATTTAATATAAAAATTTATTAATTTATTATCGTATTTATAAAAATAAAATATAGATAAGTTATTTTTGTTTAAGATATATGTTTATTTGTTTGTTTATTCAGAATATTAGTTGTTTAAAAGAATTTTACATGTTTTTTTTAAAAAATTTTATACAATAATTTTTTTGTTTAGAGAATAAAATTTAAAATTGAATATTATTTTATTATTTTGTTCTCATTTGTTGCTCTTGAAATTCTTGTCTAAAGAGAGAATAAACTACTTATATTACTTAGCCTTAATTAATTTGTATCACAAATCTTAATAGCCTATTTAATAACTTATAACAAATAAATCACTTTGAAACTAAATATTTTTTATTTATTTTTTTGAATAATAATTTTTGAATTAATCATTACTTAATTTCATTGTTCGGAGAAAAATTATTCAGTTGTCTTATCTTTTTTATCGGAGTCAATTGCATTTTTTTTTAGTAGAGTCAATTATAGATCAATTAAAAAATAAAATATTATAAAAAAAATATTTAAAAAATTTCAATGTGGTCAAGTTGACCCCACCCCAATAAAGGTGGCCTAGTCGCCCAGGACTCCTCCCATTGATATGAACCAAAAAAATTAAAAATTAAATTAAAATATTAAAAAAAGAGCTAAGAAAAGACACAAAAAAAATTCAAAAAAGGCCAAATTTTACATTGCTTAATTTCATTTTTAGTGATATTTTTTTATTTTTTGAATAAAATTTTTAATTTTTTAATTTATCTCATTAAGACAATTTAGAAAGTAAAAAAATCAATCAAAAGATTAACAAAGTTGAGAAAAGACAAATTAAGCAAAAAATTTAAAATCTAGCCTAAACAAAGCCAAACAAAGCCAATATATATATTGGCTTCGTGGCACACATTTTACGTGTGAAATATTTAAATTCTTATATAAAATATTAAACTAAGAAGAAAACTTAAATTAAATGCAATATGTGCAATATATAATTTATTATAAAAACATTAAATTAGGGAAAAAATTTAAATGCACTATTTAACAATAGGTTTTGAAACAGATAACGACTTTAGAAAAAAAATTGAAACAGTTACCTGAAATCGTTTATTACTTTGATAAATAGATATTAAGGAGGTCCACGCTCTATATTAGACCGGTTCTTAAAGAAACTAAGAACCAGACCGGTTCTTATAGAAACTAAGAATCGAATCGTTATCAACAGTTTCAAATTTTTTAAAACCGTATTCGAACCGTTCAAGTAACGAAACTAGATCGGAATCGATCCGTAAAAACAGATCGGTCACAGTTCGGTTAACGGTTCTATTACTTCAACAACAAAAAATTATTTTTAAAAATTATTTTTAAAAAATAAGATAATTTCAACAAAAATACTTTCTAGCAATTAAGATTTCAGCAACAAAAAAATACTACATTCCAGCAACAAAAAAATAATACATTCCAGCAACTAAAATTTCATTCAAAATTATTGTCAATTCCAGCAACTAAGATAATTCTAGCAACTTATATTTTAATTTCTAGTAACTAGGATGATAATTCCAACAATTAAGATTTTCCAGGCAACTAAAAAATTATTTTTAAAGTTTCAAGTAACTAAGATTTAGTTACATAATTCCAGCAACTAAAAAATTATTTTTAAAGCTTAAAGCATCTATTTTTAAAGCTTAACGCATCTATTTTTAATATTTTAGTTTTTTAGTTTTTATTTTATTTTACCGGTTCGGTCCAGCTAAAACTGTTTTATTTAAAATTGGAAACCGAACCGTTTATAACGGTTCTAGATAAATATTAACCAGAATCGAACCGTTATAGAAAATAATCGGACCAAATCGTATGGTTCGAACCGATCCGAATTAGATTACCGGTTCACCCAATTTTTTTGTGCACCCTAATAGATATAGTTACATGAAATCGTATAGTTATTTGATAAATAGATACAACAACAATGAACAGTAATGAAGAAGTAAAATAGACTTCTTTAATAAAAAGTTATTAAAAACATAAAATAGAAAAAAAAAAAAAAAAAAAAAAAAAAGAAGTAAAATAAGCCATTAGGCTTAAACAGAGCTAAGCTGATGCTAGCGCGCAAATGTAACACAAGGCTGAAAATTTTCAATTACAACTCACGACTGGGAAAGATTAAAGAAGTCTAATTAACCAAATAACAAAAAAAAAAGAAGCAATTACTTGCCTAAATAATTACACATTCCTTTATTATAATATATTGATAATTATTAAATATATTTTAAGATTTGGTAATTTAAAACTTTCATATGCATTGGTACCCAAAAAGAAATTATAATTTTTAGTACAGAAAATTTCAATTCACAAAAAGCAATTCCTCTGCATACAATAATCTGCGCATTTCAGACACATTCCGTGAAAAATCTCAATTAACAAAAAAAAAAAAAAAAACATATGTCCGGATCTTTATTTAAGCATTTAAAAAAAAAAAAACAGTTCAGAATCAGAGCCTAGAGGGGAAATGAAAACCCATTGCAAGAAAAATGACCTTCGATTGGTTTAAGGAGCAGGAGGAGTAGGAGAAGGAGGGGTTATATGTCCAGATCTCGTATTAGTGTTTGGCCCGGCTTCAACATAGTCCAGCTCAACTATTTCCTTCGACAATCCAGAATTTTCCTGAGAAACAAACAGACATCACTAGATTTGTTTCCTGCCGACATAAACATGCAAATTCAGAAGCTAATCGGAAACACGTGAGGAAGAAATTAAACCTCAGACTGAGCAGTATAGCTCTCGTCATTCTTAATCGTTTCCGTCACTTTTCTCCCCAACCCTAGAAATCAATCAGAGGAACAGAGATCAGAGAAATTATAACATCAAATACACAAAAAGTTACTCAAATGACAAGATTACCAGAAGAGAAGGAATGAAGAAGAAGAACTGATATGAGCAGAAACGGAAGATAACCAGACCGGCCCATGATTTCTTCTACAATTTTTGGAAATGGGTCGGTCGTTCTCAGATTTCTAATCTAATCAGTGAGACAATGGCCCTTTTGGGCTAAGTTTCGATTATTTTGTTTTTTTGTTTTTGTTTTATTTTTGATAAATCAAAAAAATAAAATTTTTGATTAAAAAGATTAAAAAAATTACTAAAAATAAAAATAAGCTTGTATTTGGATGTTTTTTTCTAAGATTTTTTTTTGACTTTAGTAAAATTTGTAAAGTAATAGTCTAAATAAATACAATTTTTAACAAATAGAAAAATAATTTTTTTATTAAAATTAAAATTTGTTTATAGAAGACCAAAAAAAAGCCAATTCACCAAGCTTTTGGACTTCTATTCTAATTTTTTTGTTTTTAGTAATTTTTTTTCAAATGTAACTTGAACGAATATATTTTTTAGAATTCTCTCATCAAGAGAAATAAAATAAAAATAAAAATAAAAATTTTAAACAAAAATGTAAAAAAATTAAAAAAAAAAATGTTTCAAGGAAAAATGCACTAGGTTTTTTAGTCTAATGCCTTGTTTGGGATTAATAAAAAAGTTTACTTTTTTTAAAAAGTCCAGCTTTTAAACTAGTTTATTGGGAATACTAATTTTGTACGGCTTTCAAGGTAACTAAAAAAAATTAAATTTTTTTTTTCTTTTAACATCTACTTTATCAAATTATCCTAAATACTCTCACTTTTTTTTATTCTTTCTTCTTCAAAAAAATTAAACATCTTAAAACTCAAACTTAAAAGTTATCCCAAGCATGGCTTAAATACAGGCTAAACAACAAAAAATTTAATTTATTGGCTTATATTAATTTATTTTTAATTGTTTTAATTTATTGGCTTATATTAATATATTTTAATAAAAAAATTACGTTTTCATATCGATAAAAAGAATAAAAAATATAATAATTTAATTAAAAAATTATAAAAATAAAAATAAATCAAATCAAATAATTAAATAAACAATTATTTTAGGCGAATAATTGTGGACATGAGTTTTTTTTTTATAAACATCATTTTCTTCCATTAATGAGAGATGAGTATAATAGTCGAACCACAAATAGTCGGAGAAAAGACAAATCGGCACAATAGCCTTTTACAAGTTTTTAATGGGTCATAAACACATCTAAAATCAGCCAAAATTCAAAATATCGCACTTGTCGACGACGTCTACCGGAAGAGAAGCGGCAATCGCATTTTTACCATACTTTTCCTGCAGATCTGACCGAAGAACACCCTGAACTCCCATTGTGATGAGAGAAAAAACCCGCACCATCGACGGGAAGACAACCCCCATACAAGGGGAATGTGTAAAGAACACCAAATGACATGAAAAACAAAGAAAAAACAAAATAAAACAAGAGAGACAAATCTCCACATAACAAAAATACAAAAGAAAAATGAACAAGACCCCGCCTAAACGAGAGGGCGAACTGCCACGGAACAGATCTAGCCAACCTACGGAGCAAATCTGATCGGAACACCGCCCTAGGAGTACATCTGGCTAGAAAATCACGCGCATAACAGATTTAGCCACTGTAGTATTTCATCGGAACAGATCTGCCCAACACACGCACAAAAAATATAATTTATTCATGTACCGAGAAAATCACAAAAAAGATAGGAGATGGGACAGCGGAAGGAGGGCTGACTTCTCCTCTTCCTTCTCATGCTGGCCAAATCTATTGAAAAGAAAGAACGTAGAGAGAGAGAGAATTGTGGACAAGAGTTGAAAACTCCAGAAGTCACGTCTTTTTAATTAGCGTCAAATTGGAAGAAGGCCTTTGGCTATATTAATTTTTTTTAAATACTAAAAATTTTAAAAAATTCATGGCTCCGTTTAGAAAAAAAATAGAGTTAATTGGGGATTAATCTCATTTATAAAATGTGTAAAAAAATTAGTGTCACTATTTATTTTTTTTAGAGTTTCAATTTTATTTTTTAAATTTTCAGTTGCAAGGGGACAAACATACCCCTACCAATCGCTACTGCAAACACAACAACAAACACACCCTAATTCTCAGTTTTTGTTGAATTCCCTACATGTCCCTTCGCATCATTTGCAAAAAAATCCATGGAAGAAGTGAACCAATCGCCGCCACTCCTCCTCCTCCTTCTCCTCATCGTCACTCCCCATTATCAAATATGTTCTATCTCGTCGCACCACCATCACGCACTTCATCTTCATCCTCCTCGCCGTCGTCGCTCTTCCTCTTTCGCCTCTCCTCTTCATCAGATCTGCTCCAAATCTTACCAAATCTTGCCGCACCACCACCATGCTTCATTTTCCTCCTTGCCACTGCCTTCATCACTCTTCCTCATCAGATATGCTCCAAATCTGGCCAAATCTAATCACACCACCGTCGCGCTTCATCTTCCTCTGCGTCTCTACCTCTGCCACTATTCCTCCTCCTTATCAGATCTGATCTGGCATCTTCATCCTTTGCTCTCTCTCTCTGACTGAGGAATTTTTTTTTAACTGAAAAGTTTTTCAATGCGTTATTCTTATTATTCTTCTCCCAATTCTCAAAAATATACTTCAGAAATTTCTCAATACAAAAAATTTAACTAAGAAATTTTTCAGTTAAGTTTCTAAGAACTCACCAGAGAAATCGCCGAAGAAGAAGATTGGTGCCGGAGGAATGGTCGGTGACAACACCACGACGGAGAAGAAGATGTTTAAAAAAAGTGAATTTTGAACCTAACTTTGAAGCTGATTATTTTTGTGTTGAATTAATCTTTTTTGATAATTATAAATTTTAATTTGTTTATCTCTATGAGTAAAGTAATCATGAATTTTGTGGCATTCAAAACCATTTATGGATGAATGAAAAATTGATTCCAAAATTATGCTATGAAAGTTGGCAAAATGGTGGTAATAAAGTCTTATCCCACATTAGTTAGAAAAAAAAAATTGTGAGTGTTCAATTGAGTATAAATGTGTTTTCAATCCCACATTAGTTGGGAGAAATATGAGTGAGTGGCTTTTATAAGTCAAGTTGAGCCTAAGGGGTGTACCCTTTGGTACTACCCAATTTTCTGGACGGGAGAGAACCTACCCAACAGTGGAATATGAGTCCGTGGGTTGTGAGTTGTGGGTTCGAATCAACTTTTATTTTTTTGCGAAAATTTTATTTAATTCAAATTTTGAATTTAAAATTTAATTTCTTTAAATTTTAAATTTTGTTCGTTACTGTTATTACCGAACCTTGGCGGTTCGGGACCGTGGGGTCAGTTTATGGTTCGCGCCTATTGGACAAAAGCTAAACCGGTGTGCGTCTGTTGGAACCAGGTTGAACCGGTGTGCGTCTGTTGGAGCAAGCCCGAACTGATGTCTTGTCGGTTCAGTTTAAACTGAACTATCACCAGTAGTGCTTGCAGATCTGATTTTCTCATTCTCAATTTTCTACCCTCACTCCTCTTCTATACTAAAACTTTGTTATATTTCTGTCTCGTTTTATTTCGAGTTTCTGAGAAATTCAAACATAGCAATATTCGTTGGTGTGCAGATTACTGTACTTCTTCTGCACACGGAGATCATTTTATTCTAGAGGCAAACGTGCGTTCAATCGCAAGCACCGTAGCGATGACGTAATCTGTTTTAAGGAGACACAACTCAATGCTGGACTCAATCCCAATTACTTTCGAAATTGTTCTATAAGACTGTTTCATTTTTTAGTATTTGTTTTACACAGCAAGCATTATGTTTTTTCTTTCTGTTTCATTTTGGGGTTTTCGTTTCTGCTTCCAAAAACAAATTTTATTTTCTATTATATTTCCAAATTTAAAAAATGAAGTAAAATTAAATTAAATTAAAAAAATGTGTTTTGTTTTTTTTAATTATAATTTATTTATTCTAAATCTGCTGTATTATTCTGTAATTGGAAGAACATATTATATTAATTATGTTTTAATCTTATTCTGAAATTAGTTTCAGATTGTTGTAATTTATTATTATTTTTTCTACTGTTCGAGTTTTGTTAAACTGACATATTATTGTATTTTCAGAAGTTCTAGCTTCAACAGAAGACAAAGGAAAATGGCGGCGGTTACTAAAAAAAATATATTTCAAACAAAGTTATGGATAATTTTAGAATTCTAAACTAGATTATGAGTAAATTTATTAAAATTTATTAGATGTGATTAATCCTCTTTCAACTTTGCAAATTAGGGCTACTCTCAAAATCACAAAAAAAAAAAAAATTGACCAATATATATAACTATGTGATTGGATAACATCTTTCAACTTTGCAAATTAGGGCTACTCTCAAAATCACCAAAAAAAAAAAAATTGACCAATATATATAACTATGTGATTGGATAACATTTATCTATGAATAATTAATTGGCAATAATTGTTTTGAAAAAAATGTTAAATAAATTTCTTCGATCACATAATTATTGATATTGAATCAATTTAATCATTTTAAAAATAATCAACTCTACAATCTCTTCATATTTAACAGATCAAATAATAAAAATATATTTGAAACCAAAACGGCTAACTTAATTTCATTATTTCATGCAAAATCTCGGGAAAGTGTAAAACTCCTTTTGCCTTACTCTGTTTTGGATATATTCTTTCCCAAACAACTGTACATGTGATTTTTTTTTATTTGAATCAGTAAATATTAAAAGGTAAATTTAAAATCTGACCAGTTGACTTATTCTCATAATAGTAGATGTGATATTTTTTTAAATTAATCCAAAAAAACATTATTTTTCTTACAAAACATTAACGAAAGAAAAAGAATACTTTAGTATCTAATATTACACAACCACCCTTGTAATTTAGGATATTACAGCTCTTTCTCTCTAAACTATGACATACATAAATTAATGCTATTATAGAGAGAAATTAGAGAGTTTTAACAGAAATAAAATTAATACTTTAGTATTATTTATGGTTGATATTGAATCCTAACTAACTGTTAACTAACCAATAATTAAAAAATAAATAAATAAGACATGGCCGGTTCCAAAGTAAATTTGCATGACGTGGCATTTGTCCAATTATTATATATAATTATTATTTTAAAATAATAAAAAAGATAAAAGGATAAGATACAGTTTTGTTGCTTCAAATTTTTATGAAATTTAATTTGTAATAAAATAAAGCAACAAACAAAACCTAAAACTATAATACTAAAAAATAGGTTAAACTAGTTGCAACAAAGTATCATTTAAAAATTATCCTTCTCATATTTATAGCTGCTAAATTAATATTTAAGCTTTCACCATTAATCATATCTATCATATTATCTTAAATATATAACATAACTACTTTATTTAATTGTTCAGTACTTGACAGTTAATTTATTAAAAACAATATTTGACCTATTTTAATTTTGAATTTTTTTTTTCATAGACAACTAAACTAGTTATTCACAATGATATTGTGAACAATGGTGATTTAGGTTAATTTGTGTCATGGTTATTCACTCCACTGGGCATAGGCTCAGCCCTTGATTAAGACTTGTAAAGTAGATTAAGTTTTAGAACCCAAAATATTTTGAACCTTTTATATATGCTTAGATATTATTTTTTTTATAGGGCTAATTAAAAAAGAATTCAAATTATAAATGTTCTTTTTATGCCTAAGATTTCAAGTTAAAATCAAACATCATGTTTGTTGAAAGCAGAATCGTAAAAATAATAATAAAAATAATAATATCTCTAGGTTGAGAAATTTCGAGACTAAGTAATAAGAGTAATTAGTACATTTGTAACTAAAAATGTAAAAAAAATTAATTTTTAAGTGATACTTTTAAGTTATTGTAATGAATGATAAGTGTTATCTTTTTTGGGATTTTACTTATTTTCTTGAAACTAATTTTTGACTGATTTTATCTTTTAAAATTTGTAATATGTACAAATATATAAATTGGTCCATTTTAAAAGTTTCACTTTAGGCCTTATAAAATTTAAAATCGACATTGTCTGGGCAGTGGATAATAGGGATAATAGTGATAAAAAATTTCAATATTGATGCATTTAGATGTACAAATTTATCACTTTTCACAAATTTTAATACGTTTTTCGCATATATCTATTTATTTTTTACTTATTATTTGGGTTGAAGATTTCTCATTTGTGTGGCATATTTCTCCTTATGTGCCCAGTCAAGTCAAGAAGCTAATTGGAAAAGAAGAGAGAAAGCTTGCAAGAAATCCAACGCAATCACTTGGACGCAGACCAAGACTTTGAAGAACATTAGAAAAGACCCGAGAAGAAATCTTGCAAGAAATCGAGGAACTTTTTGTCTTTTTATTTCTTATTTTTTATTTTTTAACAAAATTCTCTCTTTTTTTTTTTTTTGGCTCATCCCAATGAAAAGAAATGAAAAGGGAAAATAATTGATCAAAAATTTAAAAAAAAATCACAAAAAAACAAAATAAGCAATATATGATTTGGTTTATAGATTTATTTTTGTCTTTTTTTTAATAATTTTTATATTTTGGTTAATATAATTTTCTTTTCTAACTCGTTTTGACGAGACGAGTTTAAAATATATAATAGTTCGATAAAAAAATAAAAAAATTTAATATAAACAAAAATAAATAAAATAAAATAAATAAATAAATAATTTTTAGTATTGTATTACTTATAATCAAGACTACGTTCAAATTTGCCAAACAAGAACCAACCATGGACGTCCACACCGGTCCACGAACTACGTTTCTCTCGGGTCTTCAATAACTGTGATGGCTGAAATAACAGATTTTGTGGTTTTTACACATTCCAGCCAAAGGTCAGCAACTTGGCAAATTCTAAAATATTATTATTATTATTTTTATATTTTTATTATATGTTATTTAAAAACAAAATTAATATATATAGTACCAATTAAAGTTTGTGCCCCCACTAAAAATGTAAAAATAGATCTAATACTTTTTTTAAAAAAATCTCTCATATTTTTGTGTTTGGGGCACACTAAAAGTATTAAAATACCTCTAGTACGATTACATTTTGTATTTTTTGTTATAAAGAATAAACCTTGCGTTATTTGAGTACATTTGATTTTACTAATGAAAGTTCTTATCAAATTTATGATTTTTTCTAGAATGTTTTTAAAAATCACATCTTGGATTGACTAAGTGGTAAAACTCCATGCTAATGTTAATGTCTACAACCACCTTCATTGTATTATCTTTTATTATTTTTTCTCTCATTAAAAAATACAATATAACGCTTGTGAAAATAGCTGCCTATATACGTCTTGTTTTATTATTCGCATAAGTAAGAATATACATGTGAGTCTACCGTGTATGAAAAAAATTTTAAAAATGAAATTCTTTTTAAGGTGGAGTATCTGTCTTTTTTCAACAGATATACATGTGGGAACTTATTCAGTTTGCTTTCAACAGATATACATGTGGGAACTTATTCAATTTGACTTCTAATGTGTCATATTTTTTTGAACTGTTGAATATGATTAAACAACATCGATCATAACAAGAATTTAGTGTGGAATTAATAAATATTAAGAGCACACACAGTCGTTTGGTTATTTTTATGAATTTCATCATCTTGCGATAAATTGTTATTAGTTTAATTTTAGTTTTATTCACATTATTCTATGTTTTGTTTGGCATTATTTGATTCATATAATTTGTGCATGAATTCTAGTAAAGTTCATAAAATTTGCATAATTGATTTTTTTGTTCTTATTTTTTTAATGAAAAAATGATTGTTCGTGTTGAGTTAGCTGCAAGCGTTTTTTTTTAATCATGTTTGGTGTTGCTTTTCTATTTTTTATTGATCTTATTTTTATTTGTCAATTCATGACAAAAAGAAGGAAAGGCATGTTGTTAATGGGGAGAAAAAAATTCAAAAAATCATCTTGATTGTTTTTATTATTTAATTATTATTTTATATCGCACATGCTTTTGACATAGTATTTATTTGGGGTTTGTTTTGCAACTTACAAAAAACCAACTCAATTACCCAGTGATATGCTATTTTTAGCTTTTATGGATTGATCGATTTTGGTTTGCGTTTTGTCACGAAATGCCAAAGGAGAGAGATTGTTAGGACTTTGTGTCTTGTTAAATTTGTCAATTCCTAATTAATGTAAAATTTCTTTGATTGTCAAGGAATTAAGTTGTCTTAATATCCTAAAGTTTAATTCATTGTAAAACTCCTAAATGTGTTAAAAGTTCAGTCGTGTGAATTTTTAAAGATTGTTTCTATGAAAAAAACTCATTTTGGTCTTAAGAATTTGTTTTGTAGTGTAAATCTTAGTAGAATGTGTTAAGAGTTTATATTAATTTAGAAGACTAAAGTACAAATATTTGAAGTCTAAATTAGTTTTGAAAAATGCAAACAGTGTAAAACTCATATCTACCAGATCACCGCTCGAACAATGCTAAGTTCGCTCGAGAAAATAACAAACAGTTTCAATTTAATTAAAAGTCAAATTGTTGGTTTCTCATTCCTATATATTTAGCAGTAGTTTCAAAATTTCGATGAGAAGAGAGATGAGAACAGATGTTCAAAGTTAAATTGATATTTACATCCCAAAGTTTTTCTCAAGTCTCGGGAATTCAAATTTAAATTTATTCTTTAATATCTTAGGTGGATTGCTAATACTATCTCTGATGGATTCCTGAGGTTGTCATCGATGGATTCTGTTGGCGTCAAATATTAAAGATTCGATACTTTGATGAAATAATAAAAATTCGATGTGAGGGTGATCAAATACGAGAAACGGTGCACGTGGATTCGGTAAGCATAGCTTAAGGTGTCTAGATTAAGAATTCGACTGGAGCCTGTAAGTCGTCTTGTAACTGCTCATTGGTATAGTGCTTGTTTACCTGAACTTGAATTAGTTTTGTAATTTTTACTCGAGTTGAGATTTTTCACGTAAAAAATTGCATGCCTCTTATTATTTGTGTGACGGTTTGTTTTTAATATTATTTATGATTGTCTAACTTAAAATAATTTATCGGCTGACATTATTCTCGTTCTACTACATATAAAATAATTTAAATATTTTTTAGCAATATAGTATGTATTTAGAATCACCCATTATTCGTTTGGTATTTTATTGTTATTCAACTTTTGTTTTACATTTTTAAGCTAAAAACAAATATAAAAAGGTAATTTTTTTAAAATTATATTTTAGTACATGTAGTTTTTGCTTTGTTCTAAATTAGTTTAAGAAACACGCTCCGTTTCGACATAAAATATTTTATCATAAAAAATATTTTACATGTAAAATAATTTTATAAAAATTATTTTTTTATTTGTATTATTTGGCATTTGGTTAAAATTTAAAAAATGATAATAAAATATGAGAATGACCAAATGTGAAAATGATTCAGGTGAATAATTCTAAAAGAATTCCGAAATGATTTATGTAGGAAGGATTTGCCTCTCATTCCCTCATCCTTATTTATTATGAGAATTACCAAATGCGGTAATGATTGGGTGAAGATTCCGAATGTGCATTTCAAAATTAACTTACGAATTAATTTTTTGTAAATTAAATTTGGTCCAATGAGATAAAATATTTTATTAAAAAAATATTTTGCATAGACATTATTAATTAAAAAATAAAAAATAAATAAAATATTTTACCTAAAAATATTTTATATCAAAACAAACAAAACCTTAAAGTCAAATTTAATTTTTCCTTACAATAAATAAATAAATATGTAAAAAGTTTATTTGGCTCCCGACCAAAAAAGGGCGGGGGGGAATTTGATTTAAAAATTTTTCCGCAACAAATCATATTATTGGCAGTAGCAGTTGGCACAAATATGCATGTCCAAAGTGTATATTTGAGAATTAAAGTAGTTAAAAAAAGTTAAATTAAAATTTTAAATTGTGAACAATTATAATTGCTAAATTAAGCAATAAAGAGAAAGTTTTATGAAGATTCTGGACAAAATAAAAAAAATTAAATGATTTTAAATTTTAAATAATACTAAGTAGGAGTATTTTTTTGTATTGAAACATTCACACAACTTCGTTTAAAAGGAACACTCTTTTAATATAATAATATAGATAAAAACAGACATATCATTTTTAAACATTACAAGCAAATTATAATACTATTAAGAGATATTTAAGGATTAATCATAATTTTAGATATCATAAGAGTTTTAATTATACTATATTTATTTTACTAATTTTAATTTCATCATTAATAAGAATAAAATTTTATGACTAATTTACCCATATTAAAAAGAATAGATAAAAATTAAAATTTGAATTTTGCTTAATATTCTATTACCATAACTAATTATGATTATCTAAACTTTCTTCTCTCTCTCTCTCTCTCTCTATATATATATATATATATATATATATTTGTGCAACTCACCACTCGCGACCAGCACATGGACACCACCAACCACCAACTAACGACCACCAACCCCCTCCCCCAACGCTGAACGCTACACGCCACGCTGTCGGCCACCCCTCTGGTGCCAACGCTAGTTGCCTTCCGCGCCATCGCCGTCACCGGCAACCCCGACGCACTCGCCACCGTCAGATCTGTTCGCGAGATCAAATCAGTAGCCACACCGCCACTGCCGCCATTTCTACCGAATTCGAAACTTTCGATCTTAATTCGAATCTCCTGATGAGAAGGAGAAGACAATTCGCCGATGAATTGAAACCAATTGGATTGAGAGGTTGATCAATTTGGTGAGTACAATTTTGGAAAATAATTTTGTGTTTGGAACTGCGTAATCTATACATTTATCAGTGTATATAGATGCTTGAGTGGTTGATGGTATCAGTTATGGAGCTTGTAAATGATTAATGTATCACTGTTTTTCTGAGAGGATAAACATGTAAAATGATACATACATACAAACGTGTATTTCTGCGTAAATGATACATTTGATTGATATTGTATTTTTAGAATTTTCTTTTTTTCGAACAATACATTCAATATAGAATATTATTAAACTATTCATGTATCAGTTCTGTATTAATGTATCAATGTATTAGTTCTGTATCAATTATGTATTAATATATCAGTTCTTATACATTTGTATCAGTTCTTCTGCGTAACTAATACATTTGCTTGATATTGTATTTGCGTGAACTGTTCATGTATTAGTTTTGTATAAAATGTATCAGTTCGTTAACAATGTATCATATCTGTATCAGTTTTGCTTTATTTAAGGGATACACTATTTTTTAAAAAAATTTAAAAATA
>JAOTRH010475270.1:0-26224 GCA_034768845.1 Heliamphora exappendiculata | reverse complement strand
TTCTAACTCTTACATGCAAAATAATCTTGTCTGAAATATTGAAAAATACTGTCTAAAGAATCTCTGTCGAAAAGTTCAACAATGTCAAGTTCAAAAATTGGAACTATGGTTTTTGGGACATGATTAGTATGTGTGGTTGAATAAATATGTAACATAATTTGATTCTGGTCAAATATGATTTTTGATTTACCATGATAGTAAAATGTCCCTTTGTTGATATTGATGTCTACAACCACCCCCATCTGATTATCTTTCCACTGCTATTCTCTTACTCTGTATTGTGTTTTACAAATCATGCACCAGAAATGGCTACCTAGACAAGCCTTTCTTTTTTGTTTGTTCTAGTGTGAAAGCCACTGGTAAAGCTATATCCTTTTGTGCAAATAGAAATGGCTATCTATCTGAACCTTACTTTTTCTTTCATGTTAGTGTGTTATCCGCTATTTATGTATCTATGCTTCAATGCGTTTGGAAATGGCTACCTATGCGAACCTTGATTTTTCGTACGTTATAGTGTGAAAGCTGCCAAATAATAGCTCAAAAGTATTCTTTAAATAACTAGTTTTTTGTGAGGGGGAGCATTCGTACTTCTTCAACAGACACACATTGGAAATTTACTTGGTTTGACTTCAAATTGTGTGATTTGACCATACTTTAGATGTGTTTCATGTATATTGATCATTCATATCTATTTTTGACCATGTGAAACTGTGTTTCCAAGCTTTGTAACTCATCCTGTTTTTAAAGCTATCATTGACATGATTCTGTGATGTTATTTTTCTATGTTTTGATGCTGAGTTATTTTGATTGTTTGAATTAATTACTCTTGTTTTATTTCATTTATTTGTTTTATGCCAGTGACCAATGATACCTCTCAAATTCTCAAATCTTGTTTCTTTTCAAGAATTTGTGCTTTTAAGTCACCGCTCGAGCGGCCAACATGCGCTTGAGCGCGCTATTGCCAGTGTGTGACCTTGCTCCTCCGCTCGAGCAGTCACACCTCGCTCGAACAGTTTGTGGCGATACAGAAAAATAAAAATAGGGGTTTGTGTGTCTTTTCACCTTCTTTCAAATTCCTTCCCCCATTCTCATTGCCGCCTCATCTTTAACGCATATTGGGTTCAATCCCTCTAGTCAAGCGTCGAATCTGAAGTCTATATTCATGATTCCTCGCTTTCATCGTCGGTAAGTTTTTTGAACTTGGTGTTCTTGTTTTAGGTTTTGTTCTCACAACTAGGGTTTCGGTTCGTGTGTGTTTTGAAATCGTATATATTCTTGGTCTCCTTACTTTCTCTTCAATATTTTGTTGCAAACACAAGGCACGAATCACGAATTACTATTCTTGAATCCGTCTCTAGAGGTTCTGTCACAAACCCAGGGTTTCGTTCTTCATCTCTATGTGCGATTTGACTTCGATCACCGTCTTTTGAGTTGTTTTGCATCTTTGTGACCTTGAATTTCTATTTTGAATGTGCAATATTGCTGTGTTCTTACTTTGATCGAACCCTAGGTTCTCCGTTTGTCGGAGGTTCAGTTGGTTTTTCTTTGTTTCTCTCACTAATTAGATTATCATTGGATTGGGAATTTTTTGTGTGTGCTTGCTTACGTGGGTTTGCCTAATTTCACCTTTGAGATTTGATTCCGTTTTATGCGGACACTAGTTTGGAGTTAGGTTGTTGATCTTAGCATTTTTCATGGGCCACATATTAATGTTTTGTGCAGTTCTCACTCTAAGTTTTTTCACATGATAATTTTTCACCATGTTCTTTATGGGTTCTCTTGCGCAACATGGTTGGATATCTGTAGTTTGGATTTCACTTACTTCCCAATTCATTAATGAGTGGTATTGTTGTGTAGTTGCTCTATATTCATTATACAGTGCGTCTCATAATGCTCTAATATATTCTGGAGTGCTCATTGTTGCATCCGGATTAATAATCATGTGGGGTATGTGAGAATTGAGATGCTCTACATTCATTATGCATTGAGCCTTATATATAGTTGTTTTTTTGTTTTGTTTTTTTTCAGGACCATGCCTCCACGAACAAAAAAGACTGCTAGTCGATCCTTAGCCTCATTCGACAATTCTCGATTCTGTTCTCTTGAGGGGGAAGAGAGGTACCTCAACCTGTTTTCTTCCCGTCCTCTTAGGCTAGAAAAACTTGTAATTTTGTTTGATTTTATCCATCTAGGTATTCCCCAAATGTTTGAGAACCTAGGGTGGACTTGTCTACTCCAAGTGGAGGGAGTCATTTATGTTGATTTGATCCGAAATTTTTATTCCAACATGTATGATGTTCAAACCAAATTGTTTTCGTTCAAAACTTTTGTTTGTGGGCTGACCATAGTCATGGATCCGTATACTCTTGCTGACTATATGGGATATGACATCCCTTGTGATGTTGATTATCCTCCCATCCCCTCTCACCCTCTTTGGTCCTTCTCTGAAATTGCTTCGGTCTTATGTGGGAAACCTAGGGAATGGGTTGGGGGTCTTATCTACCATGAGCTTACCCCTACTTTTAGGTTGTTGAACATTATCGTAAGTGCCAACGTCAGTCCTAGGGGTCATGTTTTCGATATCAATAAAAAATGGGGGTTTGAACTTTTTATGATTTCTAGAGGAGAAAAGATCCACATAGCCAAAGTGTTCCTGTCCTCCATGTTGAAAGTTGGCCATGGCAACAAGAATGCTACTCTTCCCTATGGCCGTTTTCTCACCAAGTTTATTATCTCTCTCCCAAACTTTTGTCTCCCATCTAATCCCTCTTTTGTTCACATCTTGAAGTTTATCAGTAAGTGCACTTTTTCACATAGTGCCGCACACATTCCCACCACAGATGCCTCTTCTGATTCTAAGGCCAGTGATTCCGAGACCATTCCTAGTGCTTCTACACCTCTTGCACCTTCGCGTGAGTCATCCCAGTCTTATCTTGCTGCTCGTTTGGATATATTGGAGGCTCAGGTTGACTCTCTTCAGCAACTGATGATCGCCCGATTTGATGCCTTGGAGCTGCTTCTTCGCACTCTTTCTCCTCGTGATGATACATTTTAGAGTTGTTCGGGTGACACAAAGGGGGTGTATACTTATATTTTCTATCCCTTTTCCCTCTCTTGACTAATTATGTGAATTTTGGCTATACATTGTTTGGAAGTTCTTTGGATACATTTTGGATACTTTTTGGGTATATTTTTTTTGAGGTACAGGTTCAGACAGGAAAGACAGGTATAGGTAAGTACTGATAACCTGGAATTTTTTTTGTTGGTTGACAATGGTTGCAAACTTTGATTGGTTTTTTGTTTTCCAACTATGGTTCTGTATAGAATACAGAACAATATGGATGTTGGTTGGATGAATAGGTATGAATGGTTTTTTTTCTTCTTAATGATCATAATCTTTTAAAGCTCATTTTTTTGTTGGTTTTTATGGTTATTTTGAAAGATTGGAAGCATGTTGAAGGATTTTTTTATACGTACAAATAGCGTTAGTATTACTAAACAAGTGCTCACTTTAGGGGTGATTCTAAATGCACACAATTTTTTTTGAATGTTTTTTTTAAATGTTAATATATCATGTACAAATATGTTAATACGTCCATGGAAGAAAAGTGTAGCATTTAGAATCACCCATCGCGTCAATTACTTATTCTTTTAATATTCTACATTTAGAAGAACCCATCACGTCAAATACTTATTGTTTTAATATTCTATATATACTCTTACAAAAAAGAACTAAGAAAATACCTTCATTTTAATAAGTGTTCTCTCTCTTTCTATCAAGTTAAAAGCCATTAATTTTTATAATTAACCAGCCATCTAAACCCCATTTACTTCTTTTTCTATCCATTCCCCACTTCTCTCTCTTTCCATCTAAACCACATTACATCTTTTTATATTCATTCCCCACTTCTCTCTTCTTCATTATTTTTTGGTGAAAAAAAAAAACAACTGGAAAACCAACAAATAGCAATCCTCCCTGCGCTGAGGTCCAAATGAGCCCCTCCTTGCATGCTAAGCAAAGCTTGAGATGGGCAAATGGAACGACTCGACCCTGCAACAATCCTGTGGGAGTGACCCACAAACCATTAAGATATCACTTCAAATGGTTTATCATAACTAAATCTTAAAATTGGCTTAACTAAAATCAAAATAAAAATAATGAAATGGTGAACACTATAGAATTTATCTACAAAAACAATGTACAATTTTTTTCCCATTGCTGAGAAGTCGAGATAAGGTATAAATGAACCACTCCAAACTTGTCTCTCTTTTCATTTAAATCCCATTAGATCTCTCTATGCAAACCCCATTGAAAAAGGTGATTCGATAAGAAGTTCTATTTTTTTGCAATAAGTCTCATTTAAATATTAAAAATTCAATAAATTATTGAGCTGTGTCTTATATTTTACTGGGTTCATATTTATTATATTATTTTTGGTTTATATGTAAATGAGTTGGGGTGAAATAAAGAGTCCAGTAAAATTCTTGATGTATAGGGTTTATAGTAATATGAATTTATTAGAATTTTTTTAGAGTTTTCACGTGTGTGCCTATAAATAGGACATTAGTGGAGTTTTAGGGTTTAAGGTTGTGAAATAAAAAATTGAAAGGTTAGTTAATAGCGAGAAGGAAGACGGGTTATGTACTATTTTATATTCGACGTTAGTGAAATACTTTCTCTTTCGTCCGTGGACGTAAGCTGGTGTGGGCCGAACAACGTAAATACTCGGTATTTATTATTATTTTTGTGTGTGTGAATTGCTTCCATTCGCGTTCGGGGATTAGTGTTCAAATTCCAACAAGTGGTATCAGAGTTGACGGTGTACGATTCGAAACCATAACGAGAGATCGGAGCAAGGTATGATTTTTTGATTTCGTATTGTATAAATCAAAAATATTTTTTTGCACAAAAAAAGAGCGGCGTTGTAGTAGTTCTAACGGGGTTGTAGCAGTTTTGGTGTGCATCAATATGCCAAGAAGACGGTGGCGTTACTTGGTTCAGTAGATTTGCACAAAGCCCAGGGAATGACTTCAAATTGGTGGTGAGAATCTGTAAGTGTTGATTTGGTAGGCAGCAAATTAGGGGGAAAATCATTAGGTGATTTATTTTTGATTTGATCAAAAGAGTTTTATTTAGTGTGATTGCATACTCATTGGAGTTATTTGGGAATTGCCTTGTTATGGTTAAATTAAATCTCAGTAAAGCCTTGATTATAGGGTTTAGATTTGATTAAAAAGGTTTTGATCCAGTGTGGTGTGTGCGTAAAATCAACGGTTAGAAATTTTTTATCATATCGAATCATATATATAATAGAAAATTTCAAGAAGGAGGCCTCTCCTAAGGTTTTCCAACGTTGCGGATTCATCGGTGCGGTCAGATTTTTTGATTTCTGCACTGTTTGATTGGATAGACAGATCGGCTTAAATTGAGATTGATCAGGTGTGATCGAGTACAATCAGGAGCGACCGGGTACAATCAGAGTTGATTTGGGTTGCGTAGGATAAGGTTTACACATCTAATATTGCAACTAGTTCAGATTGTGGGTATTATCATACACAAATTTAATGGCATTGAAGAGTTTAAATTTCGTGATTGAACTTTTTATGGTCATAACGACTTCATCTTATGACAACACAGGGTGAAGAATGTATTGACGTGCAAAGGACTAATCAAAGCTCTCAATAAGAAGTGAAAAAAATTAAAAACGATGAAAGATGTAGAGTGGAAAGAGATGCGAGACTTGGCGAACAATACAATGCAATTATATCTTGGAAATAGCACTCTTTGGGAAGTCATCAACAAAAGAGATTCGGTGAAACTTTGGGATAAGTTGGAGAGCAGGTATAAGTCCAACACATTGATGAATCGACTATCTTTAAAAAAATAGTTATATGCACTTCAGATGGAAAAGGAAGCGAACTTTATGGAGCACTTGAACGAGTTCAACTGGATACGGACGAAATTGGATTTTATCGGTGCAAAGATCAAAGATGAGGATAAAGCAATTTTCCTGTTGATTTTTTTACCTTCATCATACGAGCATCTGAGGACTACACTGATATTTGGAAAAGATACCCTCGATTTAGATGAGGTTGATACTGCTCTCATATCTCATGAGATGTTGTAGAAAAAGGAGAGTGACAGATCACATGGAAAGGGCATCATGGTTCCATCAAGCAGTGGGAAAGTTAGAGGTAGGGCGACAATGAGGGGGTCCAAGAAGAAAAGTCATTCCAAGTCGAGAGGTTACAAAGGAAAGTGCTACTATTGTGACAAAGAAGGTCATCTGAAGAGAAATTGTCTAAAGTACAAGGTAGATAAGAAAAAAGAACAATCATGAGAGATAGCACTTGTAGAGGACTCCGATTATGAAGAATCAGAAGTGCTCACAATTACTTCAGGTATAGGAAAATCAGATTGGGTATTAGATTATGGATGTTCGTTTCACATATGTGCAGTCAGAGAGTATTTTGATATGTATCAGTCATGCGATGGGGATATTGTCAGGATGGCTAATAATGCAATGAGCAGAGTTGTCGGTATAGGGACAATGCGATTTTGTAGGCTTGATGGGACCATTTTGATCTTGACTGGGGTTAGACATGTACCGAATCTAAGGAAGAATTTGATTTCTCTAAAGATGTTGGATTCGAGAGGTTGTAGGTTCTCATTTGGAGGTAGAGTTCTTTGATTTCAAAGGGAAACAAGGATGTAGTGTAGAGACAAATGATTGACAACCTATACAAGCTCGTAAAGAATGTTGTGACAAGTGGAGCTACTGTTAGACATCAGATGAGTAGTATAGGTAAACAACATACACGAAAAAGGTGCAAGGGTGATCAGGGTGAATAGCAATTGCAGAGAGGCACACACAATAGGAGCAAGGGTACACGGAAGTGACGAGGTAATACAAGTGCGCATGTGAGCAAATCAGAATGTGTGCAGGATGCCGGCAAAATGCAAGAGCAATAGTTGTTGAATGTTCACAAAAAAGATCTGGGCAACGAGACTAATATGACAGACGTGACGGACAAGTGTACACCTCGATAGAAGCGTATCTTATTTGCTCTTGATTTGGTTAGTGGCGGTAATCTCTCCGGTTGTGTGCATAAAGGAAGAGAGATAGGGCCACGTTCTTCTAAAAAATATTGAGCTTTGTAGGGCACCCAGGTTGGGGTATGGATACCTCGGTATAAAGGTGCGAGCACCTCGGTATAAAGGTGTGGGCTATGTTGTTTAGGTGTGGCAGATCAACGACAACGACGACGGTAGAATCAACATCCATGCAGGTTATCTTCGCAGTGGTTTGTAGAATTCAAACTAAGGTGGAGATTATTGGACCGTGTCTTATATTCTATCGGGCCCATGTTTATTATATTATTTTTGCTCTATATATAATTGAGTTATGGTAGAATTAGGAGTTCACTAGAATTCTTTACGTGTAAGGTTTATAGTAATATGAACTGACTAGAATTTTTTAGAGTTTTCACGTGTGTGTCTATAAATAGGATACTAGTGTAGCCTTAGGGTTTTAGGTTGTGAGATAGAAAATTAAGAGGTTAGATGGTAGAAAAAAGAGAGATGGGTTCTGTACTCTTTCACATTTGACGTTAGTGAAATATTTTCTCTTTCACTAATGGATGAAGGCCGGTGTGGGCTGAACCACCTAAATCCTTGGTGTTTATTATTTTTTATTTTTCATGCTTAGATTGCTTCCTTTCACGTTTAGGGATTAGTGTTTAAATCCAAACATAAATCTCATATTGATTTGTTATACCAAAAATACCATAATAGTTAATGGTGGTGTTTGGCATTACTGAAATTAGTAATTTATAGATTATAGCCTGTAGCAGAAGTTGCGAGTGTTTGGTAAATATTGTAAGTAATAACTGAAATAGAAAAAAAAGTTATAAGTTGTAGCACAAATTATGAATGTTTAAAAAATTTTATATTTAAAATTAGTAACGAAAAATTAAAAACTACTAACAGCAGCTCTGTCAAACACCCTCAATACATCATAAAAAAGAGAAAGAAAGGAGAGAGAATAAAGAAAAGAGACCATTAGTTTGCACTTAATAAATCTTAAAATTACATAACTTTAATTATATACATTTCGTCTTAATAATATATTTTTTAGGTCATGTTTATCGAGATTTATAAACAAGATTCATATTAAATATAAAAATTAAAATAAAATAAAAATAATAATTTTATGCGAATGTTTAATTATTTACAATTGTAATAGTTTCAGCGATCTTAACAAAGCTAGCCCAAAAGATGACTTTCTACTGTCACATATTGATGTCCTAGTAGACAGTATGGCATGGCATGCCTTGTTATCATTCATGGATGGATTTTTTGGGTATAACCAGATTCTGATAAACCCTAAGGACATGGAAAAGATAACATTCACTACACCTTGCGGCACCTATTATTATCATGTGATGCCGTTTAGTTTAAAGAATACAGGGGCAACCTATCAGAGGGCTGCCACTACTCTACTGCATGACATGATATATAAGAAGGTCGAAGTGTATGTAGTTGATTGATAGTCAAGTCCAAAGATCGGGATGGCCACATCATAGCGCTGCGAAAGTTCTTTGAAAGGATTTAGGAATACAAGATGCGGCTTAACCCACAGAAGTGTGCCTTCGGAGTTACTACCGAAAAAATGCTCGAGTTTATAATCACTCAACGGGGTATCGAAGTGGACCCTTCAAAGATTAAAGCAGTCTTGGAAATGCCTCCTTCGAGGACTGAGCGAGAAGTCAGGGGCTTCTTGGGTAAAATACTATTCATTAGTCAATTCATCGCGAAACTGATAACCACTTGTGAGCTACTTTTTTTTTTGCTAAAGAAAGGAGTTAAGTTCGAATGGGATAAAAAATGCCAAGACACCTTCGATGTCGTGCGATAATACCTGCAAAATCCACCTATGCTGGCTCTTCCCGAACCCAATAGGCCACTGATCCTCTATCTGTCAGTGACTGATTCAGCTATGGGATGCATGCTAGCACAAAAAGGAGAAACTAGAACTGAAAAGGCAATCTATTACTTAAGCAAGAAGATGACAGGGACAGAAATACGATACACACCGCTGGAAAAGACATACTGGGCTTTGGTTTTGGTCTTCCAAAAACTGAGGCATTATATGCTGTCTTTTACGGTGAATATCATCTCTCGGATGGATCTGCTGAAGTACTTGTTTAAGAAGTCAACATTGGCAAGAAGGTTAGCTCAATGGTTGCTGTTGTTGTCAGAATTCGACCTCAAGTATGTTACCCGAAAGTTAGTCAAGGGTAAAGCAGTGGTAGAATTCTTAGCCGAGCAACCAATTAAGGGAGGTGAAGACACAAAATTCCAGCTTCTTGATAAACAATTAATGAAAGTCGGGGACGATAAGTAAACTCTATACTTTGATGGCACTCCCAACTAGTATGGCTATGGAATAGGAGTCCTTCTTGTCACTCCCGACGAATCACACGTGTCATTATCTTTAAAGCTCAATTTTGAGGTGACTAACAATCAAGCCAAATATGAAGCATGTTTAGCTGGATTGGAAGTAGCCTTGAAACTAGGGGTAAGGAAGTTGAAAGTCATCAGAGACTCGGCATTGGTAGTTTCACAAGCTAGAGGAGAATGAAAAGTCATGGACTTAACCTTAATTCTTTACTATCAAGAGCTGGAGAAACTTATACCATATTATGAATCAGTGATCTTTGCCCATGTGCCAAGACTGCAAAATAAGTTCGTCGACACATTGGCTACCCTAGCATCCATGATTGACATACCACCTGGAGTCTGAATGAGGCCATTAATAATCAAACAGAAGAAAAAGCTAGCATATGAAATGACAGTTGCCATTGAAGAAAGCATCGACGAGCTCCCATGGTATTTTGACATTTAAAACTTCGTGGAGAAGGGAGAATTTCCCAAGTTTGCTAGCAAGAAAGACAAAAGAGTGATACGATGATTGTCTACGCAGTTTTTCATTTGTAGGGGAAGGCTATACAAACGAGGGCCTTCTGAAGTTAACAAGTTGTGTGTCAGCACTAAAAAAGGCCAAGAACTGATGAAAGAGATTCATGCGGGAGTCTATGGGCCTCACATGAGCAAAAATATGTTGGCCAAGAAGATCCTACGACAAGAATATTTTTGGATGACAATGGAGACAGATTCTATACAGTTTGTGCGAAGGTACCATAAGTGTCAAATTCATGCAAACCTTATGCACGTTCCCCCATCTCAACTATATAACCTAACGTTGCCATGGCTATTTTCAGTATGGGGCATCGATGTGATCGGCAAGGTAACACCAAAAGCGTCAAATGGGCACGAGTTTATCTTGGTAGCCATTGATTATTTTACCAAATAGGTAGAAGCAGCTTTCTACTCGGTGCTAAAAGCCTCTCATGTTGCCAAGTTCATCAAACAGAACATCATTTGCTAATACGAAGTCCCTCATGAGATCATCTTAGACAATGGCTCACATTTCCATGGTGTGGTATTAGATCTTTTCGAATAATATCAAATAGTGGCTCACAAGTCATCCCCATATCGACCACAGACCAATGGGACAATCGAGGCGACAAATAAGAACATCAAAAAGATCTTGCAAAAGATGATCAACTCACATAAGGATTGGCCAAAACATTTACCTTCGCACTCTCGGAACAAAAGACGTCAATCAGGGCGTCAACAGGAACTACGCCATATTCCTTAGTGTATGAGATGGAAGCCGTGCTTCCCATTGAGGTAGAAATTCCTTCGTTAAGGATAGTGGCTAAAGCTGACATTCCAGAGGGAGAATGGAAAAGGAACCGAATGAAAGAGCTATTTTTATTCGATGAAAGAAGGCTGTAATCTCTGTTCTATATACAAGGGTACGAAAGGAGGATAATTTGAGCATTTAATAAGAAGGTTGAGACCCGGGATCTCAGAGAAGGGGACTTAGTCCTTAAGGAAATCAAGGCTCCCATCTTTTACCCTAGAGGCAAGTTCAAGCCAAACTGGTCCAGACCGTTTCTTATCAAAACCATCACGACCGGTGGTGTAGTCATTATTATGGATTTAGATGGAAATGTGTTCTACACCCCAGTAAATCTCCACCAACTCAAAAAGTACTATCCCTGAGGTAAAAATGAAAATAAAATAAAAGCTCGCTGAGTTGAAAACCAAAAAGGCAATTCAGGCAAAAATTAGAGCAACCCTCAAGGCCGAAAAATCTAAAAGGGCGACCTTGGCAAAAGTTAGGGCATCATAAAAGGAGAGTGTCAATACCCAACTGTAAACCAAGCTAGAACTACGTTAAGGCCTGATTCTACTTTCTTGGGATACGTAGCCAGCTTTTTCTAAGAATTTCGATCACATTCTTTGTTTTTAACCATCTTTGCATTTAAGTAAGACCAATGCAAGTTGATTTCTGAATTTTGAAAATAAAGTCATTTAATTGAACCAAAAAGCTTTGGATAATTTTGAATCATCTTAAACATGCTGTGGGAGTTTTCATTACTTTGGTTGGAGTACAAGGTTTTCGAAATGAAGGGATGGACGCGCAAGTCCCAAGCTCTACAAAAAAGAAGAAGAAAGAAAGCTGTAAAATCTTTAAAACAAAGCAGGGTGCCTCAAGTCTTTCTCCTCTTTGCTGCTTGTTTCCCCTCTTACCTATCTCTCTTCTCCCTATCCTGCATTAGCCATGTCCTATACTCGGCAGAAAGCTCAGGACACTACAGTTCCTGTAGCTCCATCCGCGGATGAGACGGCCAGGCATCTTGGTATAATGCTAGAAATGGGGCCTGCACTGCAGATGAGAATAAGCAGCCTCAGATGCTGTGAAAGATGATCTGGCTATGACCGAACTGCTGCATGATCCTATAAGGATAATAAAAAGTAGTCTGACGCAGACCAATCAGCAAGCCACCAGGAACATTGCCAGGTAATATCTGGGCTGGTCAGAGAGGAAAGGTACTGTCGCCAGGCTACCTCGGTGCTATATATCTAGTAGTAAGGACGATAAATAAAAGCTGCAGCGCTGTGTCTATCAATATGTGATTTTTGTATAAGATTTACCTTCTCCATTAGCCAGATCTGTAGCAAAAATTAAACCAATGAGAGAAAAGCCTTGTAGTGTGAAAAAAGTCTGATAAAGAAAGGTTTGAGTTTACCCAAAAGAGTAAAGGGCTACCTGCAAAATGGTGGTCTCGCCACGACAAATAACATCTAGGCTCAGCAGCGTCTTAGGCAAGACAAGTGGTACAAAATCCATTCTCATCCACATCTGGCCTGCAATATCGACTAATGCGCAGCTCACTCGCCCATCGGAAGGGACAAAAAGATACTGGGTAAGAAGATAGAAACAAAGAGCATAACATCGCTGCAACTGAAAGTCAAGGTTGCTAAAGTCGCCGGTAGGACAAAACCTCTCAATAATCTAAAAAGTGTCAAGACAATCATCCGGTGTCAGAAGGGAAGCTTCCATCCTAGACAAGCCACTAAGTTACAGCACCTGCTGGCGAGTCGACAAGAATAAAGTAGGAACAACAACAAAAGTTTGCGGAGCCAGATCAAGAATAGAAATAAATTCCTCTACGATGGGGCATCGTTTCTCCAAGCCAAAGCGAAAGACATGGGTTTGTGGGTCCCATAACTTAACAACAGCCTTCAATAGTGGTCCATCAATCTTTATAGTCATCAGGGAAAAAAGGGCATTGATACCGAATGAGGTAAAGTTTAGGCGTTCAATGTGGGAGAACTCTCCAATCCATGCAGAAAGTGGACTGTAGAAAGAAGCCATCTGAGTGAGAGTAATAGAAAATGGGGCCTCCATGGCTATATTTATAAGGCATGGGAAGGCTGGAAATTGAATATTCAAAAAATGGTATAGCCATTGTGGCAACCGCCACCTTGGAGTATGGGGCCGCCAACTTGAAAAAACACAGTACAGTGATGTCATTAGTCTGACTGAGCGACCGCCATGTGTCTCTTGGCTGTTGTGGCATCTGCCATGTTCAAAGGTGGCGAATGGGTAGTTTTTGTATATGCATCCATAATAGTTTGGGCAATAAGAGAGATAACCCATGCAAGCAGATAAATAAAGTACTAAAAAATGGTACAAAGGCCTCAATATGCATCAGAATGTAGTAGAAGTGTCTCAAAATGTAAATAGGGGCATACAGGCCCATAAAAGTATCAAAATATATCAGATTGGGGCACGCAGGGCCATTAAACCCAAATGTTCCAATGTATCTAAAAATAGGGGATGACTCTCTCTCAATGATGCCTCAAGCGGACCCGGTGGGAGGAAGGACCAGCCTCGTTCGAGCTGACGTCCTTAAATAATCTCTCCAGGCCGTCGCTATCATCATCACTGTTGGAGGAGGAGGATATGAGTCTAGATCGACTTTGAGCATATGAAATGAGTCCTTGAGAAGGACGCACTCAAGAGGAGGCACGGGATCCACGACCTCGAGTAGGAGCCAGAACAGGAGCAGGAGGTGGAACAGGAGCTTGTGAGCGTACTGTGCCGGTGGCAGCTATCGATGCATGAAAAAAAAAGCAAAAGTAAGAATGAAGTACAGAATAGAATAACAAGTCACAGAAAAAGATACTCACTGGCAGAGGAACAAATGGAACCCCAACCGCACGCAAAGTTGTATCCTGCTGACGAATTAGAGTTCACATGTCGCTCACCACCAGCATGAGATGATCCAGCTTAGCCTGATCAGCTTGTCAAGGAAAATAAAGAACTAAGCAGTCTACATAGAGGAAAGACAAAAGGGAAATAGTGAGAAGAAAGTCGAACCTGAGGTCCCAGCTCTAGATACCCAGTAATGAGGGATGATACCCAAAATGAGGGATGATACAGTCCAAGGTATCTCAAAGGTCCTAGCTCTAGATCCTCTAGCAGTCGCTCCAGTGTCAGTAGCAGTAGCAGCAGCAGTAGCAGCTCCTGCTCCAGTGGCAGCAGCAGCTCCTGCTCCAGTGTCAGCAGTCGTAGCAACATAAGCACCCTCATCAGCGTCTTCTGGCACCCGCCTCCTCCTCCCATCACGTGGGACAGCCGGGCCAGGACCTAGAGGTCCAAATAAGTGTGCTAGGGCCCAAGCTGTATAATCTCCTTTCTATACCAACAACTCTACAATAGGAGTCCCCACCAGCTCCAAGAGTAGATCAACTCGGCTCATATGATCGGTCCGGCACATGCAAAGTTGGAGGGACAATTGGAATCCTAAAATGGTCGAGTCCAAGTGACTAGCAGATTACCCTCTCTCTGAGGTAGTACTCCCATCTAAACAGACCCTCCAGCAAGATTCGCCTCGACGTAATATCTCGACTGCGCATCAGATCTGCACTAGCCCAATCCTCTACTCCCCGCCAGACATCCTAGTGAACCTATAATAATTCAAAGTACAGTACAAAATAAAGAACAGTAAGCAGTAAACATAAGTACAGCAAGTATACAGAAAATAGTGATCATTGTGCAGAGTAGAGATCAGTCAATAGTACAGCGCAGTGCAGTGAACAGTGCAAGAAAATAGTATAATGCAAAGAGCAATGTACAGTACAGTAAGTAGTGAATAATGATACCTGCTCGGGAGTCGGTCAGTCTAGAGAAACTCAAAATCGATCAATGTCCTTCTCCTCAGCCTTCTTTTCTTTTAGCCCTCGAAACCACCAAGCTGCACGATGAATGACTGAAGGGTCTGCTGAGGAGTTTGCCGGGACATGAAGCCTGAGGAACTCATAAGTCCATAGCTATAAAGAAAAGATGTTAGCGAGCAGATAACGGATGACTGGTAACATAAATGAATGGAAAAGCATAGAAATTAAAACATAGCTCTCAAACCCTCTAGTATCCCCCGATGCTGAGCTCTAGAAGGAATCGGGTCAGAGCCCTCATAAATCCGTATAGTGTGGCAAGAGCGGCACCTTCCCAATCATATGAGGCGACAAGGTCGAGGCGAGCCAGAGCACCCAAGTAATGCAAAAAAACGGTATTCTCCTTGTCTAAAAACAAGGAGGTACCGAACATGTAAAGAAAAAAGCCTCGGGCGATCCACTTGTAGTGACGAGGCTCGGGGCAGTGGAAGTGGCAGAAACGGTCAAAAACCAGGTGTATCTGATGCGATCTCTGTCCATCTGAGTGGGAACAGCTCCAAGAAAATGCATAAGTGCATCAGTGGATCGGACGATGGTCAGATCAAATGGAATAGGGGCTCCTCCGACTCGGATGCCGATGATGAGTGAGAAGTCCAATGGTGTCAACGTGGCCTCAAATGTGGTGAAATGAAAAGTGTTGGTGGTATCCCACCACCGCTCAGCTCAGGCTGTCAGCCATACCCGGTTATTGCTCGTCCTACCCAACAAATGTATGAATCGAGCAAAGTCAGAAGCATCGATGTAAGCCCAGCTAGGAGCAGGGAGGGCATCATACCACTTCAACACCTCTTCAGAGATAGATTTGCCAAAACCTCAGACATAGTGACCAGCTTGAAAAGAAAAAGACAAGGAGAGGATGTAAAGAGCAGATCAAACAAGGGAAATGCAGCAAATGATTGGCAGCAATAAAAACTCTAGGTTTTATATGTGACAACCTTTCGGTTACCTCAAGCCCTAGGAAACTAGGCACCCTAAGCCCTAGTGAAGCAAGCAAATCTCTCAAGCCCTAAAGATTAGGTACCCTAAGTCCTGGTGCACCAGGCAAAACCAGCAAGTCCTAGGAAACTAGGCACCCTAAGCCCTGGTGAGCCAAGCAAATTTCTTAAGCCCTAAAAATTAGGCATCCTGAACCCTGGTGCGCCTGGAAAAACCATCACGTCCTAGTAGAAGACTAGGAACCCCAAACCCTAGGAAACTAGGCACCATAAGCTTTGGTGAGCCAAGCAAATCTCTCAAGCCCTACAGATTAGGCACCCTAAGCACTGGTGCGCTTGGCAAAACCAGCACGTCCTAATAGAAGACTAAGAATCCAAAGTTCTAGTACGCCAGGCAAAACCAGCACATCCTAATAGAAGACTAGGAACCCTAAGTCCTTGTGCGCCAGGCAAATCTCCCTAATTCTAGGTTCATATGTGAGTGACGATCTTTTAATTTTTGCACGTCCTAGTAGAAAACTAGGAATCCTAAACCCTGGTGCACTAGCCAAAACTCTATCATTTTGTGTTAATCATGCTTCCTAATAATTTTAAAAAATAAAAAAAATTCTTGCCTTTCATATTTGTGTTTTGCTCCTTTTGCCCCAATTTTCTAGAAAATTTCCTCAAAATTTCTAGGAATTTATGAAATTTGCCCCGATTTTCTAAAATTTTTCTAATTCTCTAAGATTTTTGAGAAAGTTTCCTTAATTCTCTAAGATTTTTGAAAATTTTCCAAAATTTTTTGAGGTTTTTGAAAAATTTTCTAGGGTTTGAAAAATTCGTCCTAATTTTTAAGATTTTCGACAAAATTTGCTTCTAATTTTTAGGATTCTCCCCTTAGTTTTCATGCCCAAAAACAAGAATAAAAAATTCCCACTTATGTTTTAAAAATAAAAATGAAAAATTAGACCTGTAGTTTTTCATGTTTCCCTAAAAATAAAAAATAAAAATCAAGCCCTTTATTTTTGTGTAATTTTTGCTAAAATAGCTGTCATTTTATTGTTCGTGTATAAAACCCTAACCTTAGTGTTCTTACTATTTTAATCTCTTTCACACATGTACATAAAGCTAGATTTCCACAAACTAGTATCCAGGTTTGTTCTATGCGATTCATGTAAATAAGTCCCAAGCATTGATATCATCATCACATTACATCATCTCAGATATTATTATATCATAATCATATCACATATCATGGAGAATCCTAGGCATGCGTCTATGTTTGAAGTACATCATATAACATGCTTTGGTATTTGAACAACAAAGACAGGGAACCTACCGATGGTCGCTGGCGAGAGATGTGCTGATCAGGCTCTCGAAGTAGGACGTCAGCAGCAACAACATCGGAAGGCGGCTCGTAGCGTCTGATCCCGCCTGTACCCAAGCAATGTGGAGTTGGAGCGTAGGTATGAGGATCCAAAGGAGTCGGGATCCCCTCACCGGCTTGTGGATTCAAGAAGTCAGCTATCTCAGTTTCAGCAATTTCTTGCTCCGCCGCTACCTGATCTGCAGCTGCCTGTGCTCGTGCAGCTCTATCTTACTCATCGGAAGCTCGAAGTAAAGTCCGCTCCACCACAATAGCAATTATGTCTATGGCTCCTAGAGATGCAGAGCGCTGTGGTGCTGAGATACTGCCAGCAAGGATACGAGACCTAGGTCCTCTAATGGCACCCATGAAGGAGCTCTCACAGCAGAAGGGTCCCGTCGTGCCCCTAAGTCATCATCCCCATGGCCCAGGCCCACCATGAACAGGAATGAAATCACGAATAGTAAGGTAAACATCGTGCAGTATGCGAAAACAAAGGAGAAAGTCTTGAAAGCCACGAGAAGGTTGAAAGCAAGAAGAAAGTGAGCAAGTGCAAGAGAGAGCAGAGGAGCTAGAGAGAGAGGGTGTATGAGAAGAATGAGCCATACCCAAGCACGTTTAGGGCTGTATGCACGTTTTGGAAATGGCGGTCACAACTTTCAACATGAATGACCACTGGATTTTTCAAACGACACACGGAGACCGTCACCTTGGAGGGGTTCTTAGTCGGCGACCGCCATGTCAGACGGGTTTTGTCTTGGTGGCTACCATGATGTCAACGATCATGTCACATTCTCGAGCAACGATCATGTCACATTCTCGAGCTTTGCACTTGGTGACCGCCAAGTCAGTAGACCATCATTGCGTTTAAGGGTTTTTGGAAAGGGGCTGTTTTTAGTATGTATGTGTGAGTATAAATATTAACAAGTTCTAAAATTTTGTGTGATTTTGGGGTCTATTATTGTTTTTTTTTAATAAACTTTTGTGTGCATCTTTTATTGATGATTGTTTTAAATCTTGTGTGTGTGTTTTTCAAAAATAATTTTTTAATCTTGCATGTATTTTTCAACAAAATAATAATTTTCTTTAGAAATTATTTTTGTCTTTTAAACCCTTTCCATATCTTATGTGTATGTTTATATAATTTTGTTTTGTGTATTTTTCTATCTTGTCTTTGTGTGGGTTTTCCTCCTGATAAATCTAATTTTAATCCGTAACTAAGTTTTTAATTATTTTTATCTTCTGCCTCGTTTCAAATTTTTAGGTCTTGACTCGACCTATTAATTCGTGATTTTCTTCCAATAAATCTAGTTTTAAACCGTGACTTGGCTTTTAATTACTTTTATCTTGTACCTTCTTCTGAATTATTAGGTCTTCACTCGACCTATTAATTAGTAGTTCGCTCCAAATAAAGATGGTTTCAAAGTCTTGACCCGACTTCTTGGTTATTCTTATCCCGTTATCGTTTCGAATTGTTAAGTCTCGACTTGACCCATCAGTTTGTTGTTTCCTTCTTGGTTAAGATAATTTCTAGGATCTTGACTTAATCCTTTTAATTATTTTATCCCCATCAAAGTTCTTAGATCTTTGACTTGTTTGATTCGATCTTTAAGATTTGTTTGACCATACTAATGTCTGCATTATATTCATGTTAACATCTGTATCATGTTTCTTATCTTGCATCTTTGCATTTTGTCCAAGGAACTACATTTTGGTATGATCCCTAACAAAGGGGTACGTAGGCAGCTTGATGGAAATTCGAGTACGACCAACCTCATATACATGCTCGTGTGTTTATGGCCTAAGATTGACGGTTCGGTCAAATGGTTGTTATCTCTGGATCTTTGATATAACTTACATCACGCGTTGCTATGCAAGTTATATCAAAGAGGGGCAACTATAGACACCCCAATTTGATCCCGCCTAATCTTAGGTGAATCCGATGATGAAAACGATTGGAATGGTGTTTCAGTACGATCCTCAAAAAATAATCGAAGCTCGTTATTTGAACTCAATAATCAAAACCTTCAAACCAATAAAAGTAGTTTGAACCGCCAACTCCATTGTGATGACTGTCGTAGAACTTTTTGGAAGATTCCATCTTTTTGTGGCGACCGCCAACTCCATTGTAGCGACCGTCATGGAATTTTTTGGAAGATTCCACCTTTTTGTGGCAATCGCAAACTCCATTTTGGCGACCGCCAATAGAACCTCTTGGAAGCTTCTTTGATATGGCCACCGCCATGTTCATACTTGGCGGTCGCCAACTCCAAAAACACCGATGTGTCCCAGAACATGTTAGCATCTCATTGGTTGAGGAATTCTATAAATATTGTACCCCCTGGTACATTTTTAGGATAGAATTTTAGAGAAAATTTGAGTGAGAGAAGCTCTGCCGAGTCACTGAGAAATCCCGAGCCCCGACGTTGAAACCCTGCTGAAGAACTGAGAAGCCGAGCCCTCGATACTGAAACCCTAGCTTGGATCATCACACGAGGATTGGACCAATGAAGCACATTTCCCGACTTGAGGATTCATTAGCGATCCAGGTATTCAGTTTAGATCCCCGGTTCTTCTAGCTCCATTTCCTATCCCTTTGGAGTAACCGGGTTAATTTGATTATTCAATTTACATACATTATTTATGTAATTGCTTTAGTCATTAGATTTCATTTAGTTTATAAGTAATGTGCTTATTTTGAGTAAATTAGTTAAAGTCATGTTATAATTTCAATTTCATTGTGTTTATTTAGTTTGTTTACTTTTCTTGTTGTACCTTCACACTCGATACATTGTTTCTCTTTATGACCATATCAATTCGTGCTAAAATTTTTGGTAATTACAACTTGTAATATTGTTAATTGTTATTATCAATACACTAACATTCATGTGAATGTAGTTGGCAATACTACATTCACATTTTTAATAGTTGTCTAAGTTATTTATTCATCATTTTCTTTGGTTCTTTTCCCCTTTATGTTTAGTTTGATCTTCCCTTATTAGCATTTTATTTTATTTTTATTTTTTTTTCTTTTAATGTTAGTTTTATGTTTCACTTAATGTTAATATTCTATTTTCATCTTCTTTTCTTTATGTTAATTTAACCTTCCTCTCCTAGCATTTATTGTTCTTTTCTTTTTTTTATTTTGTTAAAAAAAATCAAAAAAATCTTCTATGCTAGATTTCATCTTTAAGTGTAATTTTCTTATTTTCTGTTTCCCTTTTTCCTTTTATGTTATTTTCTCTTTTATAAAATATAAAATATAAATAGTTAGATTTACTTTTTTGGGATAATTACACTTATCTTCCTTAAGATTTAAACTTATTACAGTGATCACCCATGTGGTCTATGAAATTACATTAACCTCCCATGAGATTTAATTTTTAACATCAATTGCACCAAATTGCACCCAACCGTTACATTTTTGAACAAATTTTTATGATCCAATCCGTTCATTACGTAAAACTCGTCGAGTTTGTTTAACATGAGAAAATTTAGATTCATCCGATATCTGTAGTTAAGTAATTGAATAAAATCTCTTAATAAATAAGTAAATAAAAACTATTCAATCATTTAGTTACAGATATCAGATGAATCTAAATTTTTACATGCTAAACTAACTCGACGAGTTCTACGTAATGAACGGATTGAATCATAAAAATTTGTTCGAAAGTGTAACAGTTGAGTGCAATTGGGTGCAATTGATATTAAAAATTAAATCTCAAGGGAGGTTAGTGTAATTTCAGAGACCACAGAGGAGGTCCCTGTAATAAGCTTAAACTTCAGGGGAGGTAAGTGTAACTATCCATATTTTTTTTCTAACCTTTTTCATTTTAGTATAATTTTCTAATGCAAACATTTTTGTTTGTTTCATTTTTCTTTAAATCTTTACTCTCTTTTGCCATAACACCCTTATTTTTAATTTTTTTGTTAGTAAACTTTCTTTTTAATACAGGATTTTATGCATCCTTTATTTTATATTTATTATTACTTTTATTAAAATATTCATCATGATAATACTAATATAGTTTGTTTTGATAATATGCATGTTTTAATTTCTTTAAAATTGTGTTTAAAATAGTTTAACTTATTTCATGGCAATTCATGTTTAGGTAATTTTAGTAATTTCTAGCATGTATTTGTTCTTTTATTTAAAGCATGACAATTTAGTTTATTTTGATAAAATTGCATGTGGGAGTGCTCTATGTATCCTTTAGTTAGAATTGCATGCAATTGGACTTAGGATTTTGCCCCTTCACTTGTTTTGTTTTGGTGTTTTATATATACATATATTATGTATTTTTCATATTTGATGTTGAATGTTCCCTCTTTGCCCTTATTTTCTATATTTGCATGTATTTAAAAAATCTTATTAAGAACCAATAATAATTAGTAGAGGCCAATCTTACGGTTGGGCGAACGTGTTGCCCAACACCTTTTTCGATTCGTACCTTAGCCCCCGAATCTTTTTTTTTTCTGGTTAAATGCTTTAAAGATCAATAGCCATTTTTGTTTTTCTTGGTTTTTCTCAAAAATCAAGTGACGACCCTATTTTCAGTAAAAAAAAATTTTTAAAATTTGACTTTCAAAATGTTAAAATATTTTTTAAGCATCATTTGAATTCCCTTAATTTTGACCATTTTTAAACCCCAAAATCCTGGCGCCACATATACGACTCTGGACGTATATGGCCCATTGTGGACACCCCCATCAACTTGGACTCACTAATCAATACAAAAAGGTCTGCCTTCCCCCACATCAATCATATCAAGATAAAGCTAAAAAATATATAAGGGGTAACTGACACGATGTCTCTAGTCCCACACTCATAATGGTCATGATTTAACAACTTATATTCCGAAGTATAACTAATAATGGCATAAGAAGCAACTAAGCATGAAAAATTATACAACCTAACATAGCATATGGTAAGCATGGAGTATAAGTATGTGAAGCAAGAGTTTCAATTCATAAGACATGGATCTAACTTGGCGATATGGATTCTAATCACCAAATAATTATTCTAATGCACTAAGCATACACTAATCATTCAATATAATTTAATTAAAGCCTATGCTTCAAGTCCCACAATAAAACATGTCACTACACACTTAACAATTTAAGAATAAATATTCAAGTGTCAATTTAAAAAGTATAACAGTATATTAGGGTACCTAGACATGGAATTAAGTTATGGTTTTTGAACACCATTTAGATAAAAATATTTTTTACAACTTTTATATTTAATACTAAGGTCAGATCCTAAGGTAAATGGGCATTTGTTTCATTTAATAGAAAATAATTTAGCACTTTACAAAGAAAATTATAGAAATTAGTCCTCAATTGATCTCGGTTTTGGGGTATCAAATCAAGGCCTATGGGTCTTCTTTTTGGATATGTTCTGGTTTAATGTGTGCCCTATAAATTTTGTGTTTAGTGTTAAGGGTAGTTATTTGGAACCAGTTAGAGATTTTGACTATTTTATAAAATAGGTTCAGTCAGTTATAAAAGGTTCAGCAGAACTTGGTTACAATAGAGAATGCACAAACAGTTTGGAGGACCATTGGAGGGTATCTAGGTCTGGTTGTTGGTCAATAAATAGTTCAATATGTTATCTATACTTTTCATGAAAATCACATTTGGATTTGATCACTATATTTTAGGGCTTTGTCACCAAAAATATTTTAGGTCACAATATTTGGTCACCAAAAATATGTTAGAAAGGGCTTTGTTAGTTATAGACTTACAACAGTAATTTTGATGTGTGTTTTAACCTATCAAATCTCTATATTTTAGGCTCATTTGTGGTGGACAGCAAGATATACATGTTGTCTACAAATATCATGTTTTGACCTAAACTCGGTTCTCATTCTAATTTAAGATTTTTATGTCTACAATTCGGAGTGGTAAAAAACTAACACTCTTTATCAAAAGTGATAGATCTCGAGCTCTACCAAATGAAATCACTTCAAATCAATTTTTTATGAAAGATAACTTCAAAATCTAGGTCTGGACATAAAAATCATACTTAGATCATTTTGCTACAATTAGTCATGATAAATCAAATTTTGGGGTACAAAAGCAAAATAGGCTAAAAATTAGGCCTTTTAGGGTTTTGTGTCCTAACTCATGGTGTGTCAAGATTTGGTCCTATTTCTTTTCATGTATGTGTTTAACACTAATATATATTTGTTCCAGGACTTTTAAAAGCTACACAACTCATGGATACAAAGATACAAGCTCATTTTTCACCAAAAAAACCATAAAAAATCTAAGTTTTCTTACTACAACTCCTTTTTAAGCTATTTTTTGGTTCTTGTTTTTACATATGTGTGAGGAGATGAGTTGAGGGAGATTGAAGGTGATATTGGAAAAAACATTTAGAGGTTTTACTTACCTTGAAAAGATTAAATAATGGTGGAAAGTAGGCTAGGACTTGGCTTTAAAGGTTTTTCCTTACTTTTCCTTGGCTCCTTCTCTCTCTTTTTTCCCCTTCTTCTTCATTCCATTTTCTCTCAAACATTAGAGAGCACTTAGAGCTCACAAGAATCCGGTCTCTCTCTCTCTCTCTCTCTCTCTCTCTCTTGTATACTGAAAAATGGGGTCGTGGAGTGGTGGCCAAGGCTTATTTTTATAGCCATTTCAATTAGTGGGTTTAATGATGCATTTGCAAGACAATTTTTGAATTTTCATATTTTGGATTGGTTGCATGGGAGGTGGAGACCCTTTTTAAGAGATTTGAAATATGAATTTACAAAGATATCAGATGGAAATTCATCCATGGGGCTGTTTGGTTGGTTTTTGTATTCAAATTTTGCTTTAAGTGCTTACTTGGTGGTATTTTGGCACTACATTGTCCAAGAAAAACTTTTAAAAATTGATTTGATGTATATTTTTGGTCTCCTAACTTACTAAAATAAATTATTTTAGTGTATTATTATTATTATTATCATAGTTTATAAAAATATTGACAACAATCAATTGTTTAAATGTAGAAAATTAAGCTACTTTAAGCTATTTTGACTAGATATGACTTTTTGACTTATTTAAGTGTTAAGAACTTTAATAATAATATATTTACTTTTGTTATCCTATAATATTATATTATTATGTATATTAATTGTTTAAAAAGTCTTAGGTCATAATAATACTTGATTTGTACAACTTTTGCACATTTTTTAGCTTAAAATTGCAAAAAATGACTTTTTGGGCACATATCCCAGTATGGCATGCCACTAGGGGTATTTTTGTTATTTTTTGATGTTATTTTATCTTTTGTTACTTAATTGTATTTAAATATCTAATTTAGAATGTCTATGTGTCAAATTTTATATTTTAAAGACTTTTTGCTGTATTAGGGGCAAAATGGTCATTTTACCCTAATTATGAGAATTTTTTATTTTTAATATAATATTTAATATTATTTACTTAATTCAGGATGTTGGGAGTCTTCTCTGAGTATTAGGGTTTTTCCTCTTGAGTATTAGGTCTTTTTAAGATTTTCGAATCGAAATAGGATTTTGGATTGAGTTAGGATTTTCATCTTTCTAGCGACCTAAGATCTCGTCGACTAACCATTGCTAATACTACGATTTGGGCTGGGTCTTACACTAGTCATTACCAACCGAGTTATTACAATTACGGTCTGAACCGAATCGTTACATGCTTCTTGATGACCTGTTAGATTCAAAGCTTTAAGAAGATCATCAGCATCATTTTCTCATCTTTTCATCAGTTCGTGATGAATGTTGAGTGGATTCTCAAGAGTTAAGATAAAAAGTTCAAGGTGGATTCTGTCGATAATCAAGCACGATTTGAAGCATATGGATTCAGCAAGAATATGTTACGTCCATAAGTTATGGATTCAACTTGGTATTGTAATAACTCTTATGACCAAAACTTGATTCATAGTGTTTGATTTTTATATACCTAGACTAGTCCCGTAATTTTTACCATAGTTTGGGTTTTTCACGTTAATATTGTGTCTTTGTGTGGTTGTTTTTTCTCACTTTTAGTATATCGATTAGTGCAAATTAAATCATCTAAAAGTGGGTTTTCAAATAAACTTCTTCTTGAAAAACCTTCTCCACGTTAATATTGTGTGTTTATTTTGGCTTATTTTCGTATTTTATCAGTGGTGACTCTAAAAATTTTTGTTGATGAGATTATTTAGAATTGATCATATGTTAGTAGCACTATATAAACTAAATTAAACGTTTCAACTAACAAGTAAAATATACTTTTCATATATTTTCTATGTTGTTTTGACAAAAAATATATAAATACATAAAGAAGTGTAGTGTTGTTGATTTTAAAAAAAAACATCTGTTCATATTGTCTGAAGCCAACAAAAAATAATATAAAAAGAATAAAATCCAACTACACATTAAAATCTAGAAATAATATAAAAATGCCCCAAATTTTTACAACAATCTAGTAGATTTTCTCACACATATTTTCACATAATTCTCAAATAGTTAATCAAAAACTACTGATTATCAATGAAGAAATTAATATTTTCCATACCAGAAATAAAAATTTTTCATCAAGAAATGCAGCAAAGCTTTGCAAAAGTATATGAAAACTCTAGATTTCTATAATATAAAAATCATAAACTCCAGATTTCAACAATCACACACTATATAAAGAAACAATGCAAAAATTTGAATTTTTTCCCAAATTAAGCATAAACCCCATATTTGTACAATGACCCTATATAAAAAAGCTAAACAAGTCAAAGTTTGAAAATCGATATCATACCTTCCTAGTTTGTTGTCGTGATTGAAGAAAGAGCAAATTAAAATCGTGAAAAATCAAAATCGAAATCCAAATAGCTAGCCATCTGAAACAACCAAGAGCCGAGGGATTCAGAGAAGGTGAAGCGTAGAAACCATCTGGATGACCCAAACAACCGAGAACCAAGAGAAGGTAAAGCGGTTTAAGCGAAGAACTGGAGAAGGCAGCAGTTGGGTGTGTAATTTTGGCCTGATCGGGGCCTGCTGGGCTCCAGCCAAAGTTTTGGCTCGAGCCAGGCCAGGCTTTTTTATGGGTGGTTGGCCCAGGCTCTAAGAGTAAAGGGTTCGGGCCTCGGGCCCGAGCTTTTAGGCCGGCCATGGGCAGGCTTTGGCGGGCCTTATGTTTTGTTCGTTTTTTTTGTTTAATTTGTATTTTTATTACTTTTATAGTTATTTACTTTATAAATTTATAATATAATGTTAGTTTACTAATTTATTAGTAGTAGTTAATATATTAACTTGTAGTTTATTATTTTATATATTATAA